>VZTT01073704.1:0-68774 GCA_013400855.1 Buphagus erythrorhynchus
CTGCACAAAGCTACCAGAAAAACCTGGAAATGTCTTTAAAACCCCTGTAGACAGAAGTACTTTTTCAGAAGTACCTATAGAAAGCTGCATTAGTTGTTTCTTTTCTCTCCCAACCCAACCGATCCAATCCCACCTGCTTCAACACTTGTTCAGCCAGGTATAAAAGTGTCAAATCAAAGCCACATAAGGAGGCTTTAATGAAAACAGGCAACTCTAATTATTGAAAGTGTCTTGAGAGCATTGTTGTAATTGTTTTTTGATTGTTCTAATTGATTTGCCTTCTAAAATAGGGATAATAGAAGGAAGCAGTCGTGCTAGCATGTGCTTGTCTTTCAAATCCAGAATCATCAGTCCTTGAAAGTGGTCTCATAGGACTGGAAATTTGTTCCTTGAAATCCTGTCTGAGGTCTGGGTCTGTAGACTTGCAGGGAAATAGGTTTTACTTCATTTTTCAGTCCTCTTCTGGGTACCTGCTTCTCACTGCTGCCAAGTGCAGGCAGACTGAAATAAAATCAGAGTTTGTTCATGTTCCTCTGTATCAGGTCCAAGTCTATTTATTACTCGATCATTAGGGAAGATAATGATCAGAAGCTGACGTAGAAGTTGTAAAGCACATTTTCAGGTGGAGTTGTTGGGGCAGTTCCCCCGAGGAGGAGCTCGGAGCGTGCGGTCAGTGGAGCTCTGCCAGTTCACACTGGCAGGGAACTGGGTTCCTTATCATCCCCAAATCTGTGGGAGTAATTCAGTAATCCAGGATTACTTTGACATTTTTTATGACTTTAATAGACATTAATATTTGATTGACAACTTCAAATTGACATGTTAGAGGAAAAATGCACAAACTAAAACCATCTGCATTGAATTACAATGTAACTGTTGCAATTTTTGTCATTAATTGGTTATGAAAACCAGACTTGTAAGATAACTTCCTCAAACTTTTTTTTTTTGTGTTCATAACTTTTTCACCCTTTGGATAAAACAAAGAAAATGGTTTTGGAGGTAGAAAAGTTCATCTGTATCTCTAGATGCACATACTGATCCTGTTCTGATCTCTAAATGTTGTTATTCAGAGGGCTTTTCGTAGTGCTCTGCTGTTGTTTGTTGTGCTGGAAATAACTAGATTGAGGCTGAAGGGAGAGCATTGTGAACTTTTAGTTGTCTTTAACAGTTCATGCACTTAGTTTTGTCTCTATAAACGTTAATAGGCCTAAGTAGCATCCCTGTGTCATAAAGGACATTTTGTAGGAGTTTGTAGTTAGGAACAAGGATAACAGAGCCTGTTCACACAGCCTCCCAAATATTACATGTCCTGCCAGTATATCTTTGTTGTATGCTGTTTGTCCAGAAAACTATTCACTGCAGAATTTCATGTTTTGGAGGATTAACATAATGATTTTCAGTGATGGGAGATTTCTGTTTTGCTAGTCTTAAAATGCCAGGGAAAAAAAAATTATGCACAGCAGGTGCTGTGAATAGCAATTGCCATTCTGGGCCTGTGGCAAAATTTCTAGCAGTTTCATTTAATGCTGTTTTCTAAAACTCTGCTGAGATTTTTTTGTTTGATACTGTTTAAAACAATGTCGCTTAAAGTCATGTAGTCTGCAGGAGAGAGAGGCAATGCAAGGATCCAGCCCTGAGATTCAGTCACCTCCAAGCAGTGGAAAAGTCAAAGAGTTTGACTACTGGAAACATGGAGTATTTTACATAACACATCACATATGACTGGGTCAAGTAGTTGCAGGAACCAGCATTGCATATAAACCCCTTCTGTTGCTGTTAAGTGTCTCACTGTAGATCTCAATAAAAAAGACACATAAATCTTAGGGGAGGTTCTGCTGCTGGAGCTCAGTGGGGTGGCTGGAGCAGCCACTGGGAACTGCAAAGTTATTCCAAACATTTGTCTCCAAACTACGAGGGGATAAAAAAAAAAAAATAAAGAGAAAACAACCCAACAAAAAAGCTGGGTAGAAGTATTACCTGTCCTGTTTTACCCCCCACACACGATGTATTGATTGTGTTTATCTGTTCTTTGTAGGGTGAAGAAACGAAAGCACTGACTCTGGTCCTTCATCGGGACTCTGGATCTCTTGGATTTAATATTATTGGTGGCCGGCCATGCGTGGTATGTTAATTGTTAAAATATGTTTGCCCTTTCCAGTTGGGAAAAGCATGTAGGTCAACACTTAGGGGGAAAAATGTTGCTGACAAGCATTTGGTCCTCTTGGGATTCTTTCAGAGCAGTTCTTCCATTGAGATTGTATGGATTTCTATTAACTATGCTGCCTTTTCTCTCACTGCCTGTTTATTCTTGCATATCATCACAGGCAGCACCACTAATCCTGCTGCAGTGCCATCCCAAAATGATAAAACCCATGGTGTCTCTTTCTCAGACCATACTGCTGTGAAGTTCATGGGTTGAGAGCCACAACATTAGCCCCTTTCATTAAAAAAAAATTATTTACTCTCCTTTCCACCAGAAACCCAGCAGCCCTCTGTGCAGGTGAAGGGATGGAACCTAAACAGCCTGGTTTTGAATTCTGTGATTTCAGCAGATGTTTCCTGCACCACACACTCACTAATGTATTTTTTCGGGATGCTTGTTGGCTGGAGCTGCTGCATATGACTTTAATTACATTAAGGAGTGGATTATACCTTGTCCTAGTAATTTAGAAAGTATTCAGAACTACTTCTTGGCTTCTCAGAAATCTGACATTAATCATGATATATTCCTAGTGAATTCACTTGAAAGTTATTATTTCTTTAGAGTTTTTCAACTTTCTGAGACATTGTTCTGCACTGGTAGAAGCACAATACACAGGAATATGAAAATGCCTTGTTAGGTGTTTTCATGGGTTTATTTTCAAGTCTCCAGGGGAAAAACTGCAACTAAAAATGAAAATTGCACTGTCTTATCTTTATGTCTTGTTGTCTTATGTTTGATGTGCAAGCAGGCTGTGTCTCACTAGATTTTGCTGGGAGAATAATTGTAATGACAATTACTCCTGAGATGGCTTAAGTCAAAGAAAAATGATTATCAAGCAACTAATTTACCTAATGGAAGTCTGTCCCTGGTTGCTTAATCTTTCAGAGTATCAGGTGTTCTCATTAGCACAAAGCAATTCCATATTAAGACATCAGTAAGAATATTTCTCTCAAATTACATGCACTGATGTGACATGGACAAGCTTCAGCTGAGGGCAGACGAGAGGGACAATAAAGTGTTTTCCTTTTCTTCCTTGAAGGACAATCAGGAGGGGTCATCAAGCGAAGGAATTTTTGTATCCAAAATAGTTGACACTGGGCCTGCTGCTAAGGAAGGAGGGCTGCAAATCCACGACAGGATTATGGAGGTATGAGAATACACTGCCTTTTAATAGTGCAAGCTCAGGTCTTCACTTGGCATGTTTGCTGTGGCTTTGGGAGAAGTGCACCATGGTGAACACTGTCTAGAAGATGTGTCTGTGAAAATATGCTGGGCTTGGTTCAGTGCTGACCTCCAGGGCTTTAGGTATAGTCCTTCCCTAAATATAGAAACCAGATTATGGATGGTATGTGCATGTCCTGACTTTCTGAGGAGCTTGCATCTCTCTGGTATGCCATAGATAGTTCTTTTTTAAGCTGTTGGAAACTTGGAAGTTACTTAGTTAAAACCATATGTGAAATATCTGTGGTGTAAAGCATGACGTTATTTTTCTTGGTATTTAAGTTTTGAATGGTCAGGGAAAATTCTGCTGTGTGATTTCTCCATGGTTTATCATGAACCTAAGTAACTGCTTTAATGCTGTTTGTGAGCTCTTACATTACTTAGATTACAGTCTGAATTTCTTCTCATTTTGCCAAAGTCTTGACCTCTAAATAAATAAAAAGCTCTTCCTGTGAAGGAGGTGGTTGCATGAAACTTTTCTGTAAATTTGCAGTGAGCAAATTTCTTTTTGGGGGGGAAGAGAGAGCAAGAAAAAGGTTCATTTTCATGAAACAAAATGCAGCTGACGGTGAGTCAGTTCCCATTGTTTGGCATTTTGCAGTTAAGAAAGTCTTCCTCACTGTCTTATTTTTGTAGGCTGGAGAAACTTTGAGAGTCTATTGTTCAAAAAGATAAGTGCAGTGTTTGTTGCCAAGGATATCATGGAGCAGCCAGTTTCTCTAAGTAATGGAATTCCATTGCTCTTATGTTTTGCAAATGAGCAATAAACAGCTGTTAAGGATTTTCTGTTGGCAGGGGACAAAGTGTATTTGCCTTTTTCTGTACTGTTATGGCAAACTGTATTCACAATTTAGTAAAGTTATAAAATATTAATTAAGTTTCTTCATATGGGAAAGAATGGAGCCACAGTAGCAGAACTATAAAAAGATAAGAAGCTGAGCTGTGAAATGATCCAGAGTTGCTCGAAGTCTGTGTGTGATGTAACATAATTGCGAAAAGGTCTGGACAGTTTTGTGAGAACTCTGTGATTTTGTTTGAACTGAAAGGTTTCCCATAAGCCTGAATTTCCCCACAGCCTCCTTGGAAAGCTGACATCCGTTTCTGAAGTAGTGCACAGTCACATAAACCAAACAACCACATGAAAACCGAAACTCTGGGAGATCAAATGCCCCAAGGTTAGGGAATGTCCTGCTCTCTGGTTGAGGCTCTGTGAGCGCTGTCACAGTTGTGGAAGTGACCCTGCTCACAGTGCAGGGGACAAGGACAGCCAGCCTCCATGGGCACCATCTCCTCCTTTCTGATTTTATTTTTGCTCCTTCCTTGCTGCTCGCCAAGCTCAGTGTTGGTGCAGGCTGAGGTGCAGGTTCCCACTCTGTGTCCAGAGGAGCTGGCAGGGACAGAGGGACAGGCTGGGTGAGCTTTCCTGCCCTGTCCCCTCCCTGAGCAGAGCCACCTCTGTGCCAGCAGTGCTTGTGCAGAGCCTTTTGCACAGCTCAAGCTGCATTTTCAGAGAAGAGACAAGCCCAGAACAAAGAAATTAGAGCGATTTGTTGGATTAATAACACGCCAAGGGTAGCAGGAACCCGTGTGTTGACATGGGGCTGACATGTGTTGACAGCTCTTGTTGTGCTGACCACAAACTCATTGTCATATTCACTCTTCTCACCTCTAAATATACACAAAATGCTGATGAAAATGGAGCCCATTGTTTCCCAAGGTTTGGCTTTGGGTGCTCCAGATCAGCATCTCACTCTGGATCCGGGGTGTCCTGTGGAAGCAAGCCTTGAGTGGTGCCCAGCTAATGTGGTTTGATTCCCATTGTGGAGCAGTCTCCAAGAGTGCTAAGTGAATTCTTTTTTAGATAAATTTATTTGTTTCATGCAGCCCAGCCACTACAGGCATCCAGTTCACAGCACCAGACTGGAGTGCTCTAAAAGAGAGCCCTCAAAATGCAGATTCTGTGGACACCAGCTCCTGAGAGCAGCTGTTTCATCCTGTGTTCTCTGCAGTTTATATTTAGCACATTTTATCTAACCCTGCCCTGGATAAGGTAAAAGGGAATACCTACTGCATCAAGGCATCTAAATGAGCTTTGTCATCCTAATGCCTGATTATCTTAGATAATTGAAATACCTGTAAGCGATCTAGATGAGAATTAGTAATGGCCAGTGGTGATGTCCTTGTAGAGGCAAGTTTTTTTTATAACCTTCACACTGTCAAAGTTTTGATTTGGGAGTTTGACTCAAAAATGAGTTACAGATGTAGCTGTAACTAGGAGGACACAGCTGGAGAACTTGGCACAGAGCAGAGCATCCTAGCAGGTCACATTTGCTTTCAAAAGCATAAAAAATGGTGAGAAAAGATGGCAACTTACTTCTCTAGAACTGAATTTCGCTATTTAGAACTTAACTTGTTCACTCAATATTTAGGTTTTATGTATAATCAGTGTGATTCTAAATAGACTCTTCCACAAAGAATTCTTATTCCAGTATAAGATGCTGAGCATAACATCTCCCTAATTAATTCCAGCATCCATCACAGAGAATTTACAATGAAGTAAAACATGAATCATTTGATTTCCTTTTGGAAAATGTTTCTTTGCTGCAGATCTTCTGGTGGATGTGTTTTGGAGCACATATAAAATAAGAGCGTCACTTCTTGTTTTCAGAACTGCCACAACATTTCTAATTACTGAGCAGGGATTAGGCAGAGTGAAATACAGACACATCCAGGGTACTGTTCAGGGCTGACAGCAAAAACATTTTTTATTGCTGTTTGCTTGCAAATTCTATCCCTTGACAATTTGATCCAGAGATAGCCTTGGAATTATGTCAGAGATAATTTTTAAACATATTTTCCTTATGTAATTTGGATTTCCTGTTCTACATTTTTCAGAAGGTTAAATGCAAAGTTAATCAGGTTTAAGAATTGACTTGAATTTTCTTTAAAAGCAATTTTTTTGGCCCTTTTCATGTCGTTGAAATAAGTAATGGCACTGTGAAGTCTGTGTTGCTACCACTAAATGACAAAAATCAAGATGAATGTTGCATGGTCTGTACTACTCAGTCATCAGAGCAGTGTGTAACAAATACAGAGAAATAGCCTTTTCCTTGTATTTTGTTTTACAGAATCTGTTGAATAATGATCTTTAGTGCTTACATAGGACTATGAAGATTATGTTGTGGCTGTTAACTGCTCAGTAATTTCCCCTCACTGTTTAATAAGATCCTTACTCTAAATGGATAATCTGAGGCACAGAGGGAAAGTTCTAGACGTTCTTGCCAGATTAAAGATTTGGATTTTGGTGGTTCTGTGACTTCTCTATGTAAACCAAAGCTTTTTCTTACCTGTATCTGTTCTCAGATCTTTCACAAGGACTTTAAGAGTGAGGAAGTCACGATTTTGGGAGATTTCCTCTGCTTTGACTACACATTTTTCATGCAGTTCTCTACTTGTACGTTCAAAGCCAGCAGCTGATTTCAGCTGGTGATTTACTGAGGTATTGTTAAGATGTTCCATAGCAAATTGCCACGTTAAAAACATGCTGAAACTATTGATTTTTTCTGCGGAGGAATTACTGCTCTCATAGATTTCATTTTTGTCAGGGTAACAAAATGGTCCTAATTTCCTCTCTCAACAGAAGTTGGTTCAGGTCCCAGCCCTGAATGCCTCTATGCAGCTGCTTGGCATTTCTTAAGACAAAATCATATTTTCAGGGTTTTTATTTTTAAGCACATCAGCCCTGAAAGATTATAAATTAAATCTGGCATTCTCTTCTCGCTAACTGGTAAACTTGTTTGTTTAGCTCTGGGACTGCTTGGGAAGAAGGAGGCTTTTGAAAAGGCTGACTGCTCACCACCTTGAAAAGTTTGCAGCACAATTAGGGTACTGTTGAGGCAGTATAAACTGTCACAGCTTTGCTGAAACCTGGAGGATTTATGCCATCTGGGACTCGCCCGGTGTTTCATGCTGCTCACAGGAAGGATCATTAGTTTAGGAGTTGAGAACACGTCTTAGTTAATTTGATTGATTTTCCCCAAAGCACACTCATGTGCTACAAATTACAGGCTGCTTTTCCAGGACGTGCATTTCTTCACAGATTACACACGAGAACAATGAAACTTTTTAGCAAATCTTGTGGATGTACAAACAGAATTTCCCTGTTTGCCCTGTGGTAAGTGTGGTGTTTTGGCAGAGCCACTTTCTGCTCACAGGAGGGGGTTAGGTGGATTTCAGGGAGATTAATTTGGTAGCTGTGTTCACAGCACAGCCTCTGAAAAGTCACATCAGCACAGAGAAATCCAGCAGGCACAGAGGAATGGCAGGAAAGGACACTCTGGCATGGTGAACCTTTCCCTGCCAGTGACACAAAGTGAGGCAAGGATGGCTTTAAAACTGAGTGAATGAATAAAAGAAGAGGCATTCCTTGTGGTCTGGTGCTGTGTGATGGTCTCGTTTTTCCAGCAGACTGAGCCTGTCTGGGCTGAAAGGGCTCGGTGTATGTTTGCCCTGTCAGTGCAGCCTGTGCTGCCCTGGGTGCCCTGCTCACCTACCACCCCTCACAGGCAGCTCCCACAAATCATCACTCAATAAAATCCCTATCTGAACCCTGCCTTCAATTTGTGATCTGCTGGTGAGCACTTTTTAAAAGAATGCCAGCTCCAGCAGGATAATCCTGCAGCTCCTTGCGGGGCACTCGGTGCCAGCTGAGCTCTGACAAGGACACGGATTAAACAGAATTGTCATGAGTGGAAAATTCAGCCCTGCCAGCAAGATTTACTGCACAGCCCCGTGCGCTCAGGAATTAATTTTCTAGAAGAAAACATTTTCAGACAGTGACTTAAAATTGGCTGCTGCAGTTCCTGCCAGGACACGCAAGCACACGAGAGCGTTCGTGGGCAGCGAGTGCAGCTACAGCAGTCAGCTCTTTTTGGGATTTGTGCTCCCAGAAAACTTTCCAAGGCCTTTGTCCATATCTGTTAATGGTGTCTCACAAAGCAGCATCGTGCCTGTGCTAAAACACAGATCCCACAGCTCGGTGGAAAGGGAGGAATAGTAACAACCCAGAGAGGAAAATGTAAATGAAAACAGGCGGCCTTGGTAATCGCTGCATTTTTTCCTCTCATAAATTTATTCCCCTGATTTCGTAGCAGCACTGCAGGCTGAGCTGTGGCAGGGAGGTGGGGAAAGCAGGGGAATGAGCCAGAGAATGAACCAAAGAGGTGCAACAGGATTTCTGCACTAAATACTGTAATATTGTTCTTCCCACAAACAAAACCAGAAAAATTAATTGGATGGAACAAAAATATAAGTGTTGCAAATAAAATAAAAGCAATGTTGTTTCAAATGTTATGGACCAACACTCTCTGACCTGCAGGCTGCAGAGCTCAGAGCACATTTCGTGCTGCAACTTTTGAAAAGGTCCTGTGTGGGTTCCTCTCAAATTTCCACACCATCTTATTATTTCTTCTTTTTAATAGAAGTCCACATCATGCTGACCCTAAGCATAACGTGGGCATTTTGAGTCTGTGGAAGCTTAGAATGTTGTTCTCAAGGGTGTGTTGAATGAATAAGAGGTAATTAAATTATATATAAAAAAAAGCTCCCTTAAACTCAGGAATAGATCCCTTATGTGTAACACAAATTAATGGGATTATGGTCTGGAGTCCTTTCTCTCCTGCACTTCCCTCTACTCTTGCTTTCCTTGCTCACACAGTCTGCTTGAAAACAAACATTTCTTTAGCCAGCATGAAATCTCTCCCATAAAACCTGCAGTGCTCTCAAGATGGGGACCATGACAACTGTGCACAAATCAAGAAAAGAATTGCCACTGCTGGAACTGGGAGGAATGCCTTTTCTGGGATGGAGCATCCACAGTCCTTGCAGAGAAGCTAAATAATGTTGCTCATGTTTGTGTTGGAATTGCAGTTAAACAGGAAATTGCTCTTGAGAAAAAGGAGAGTCAGTTGTAAGAATTTGCTTTCCAGGTTGGATCCTCCTGCCTCAAACTTTTCGTTACTGTAAGGCTGGGAAAATTGGGATAGAAGTCCTGCTGACACAATGCTTTAAAACACAGTGAAAGTCAGAGATTATTTAGCAAATGTCGCTTCTCTTTGGTATGGTTAACTTGTTTGGGACCACAAGGAACAAGATTGGAGAGGAAATGCAAACTGCTTTGATGATTTCCAGTCAAATCTCACATGAAGTCAGGGACTCACTCCACTGACTCCCGTGGTGCTGATCCCAGAGCTCATCAATTCCCTCATCCATCCTCTCTCAGCTGTGTTTACCATTTTCTGCTGGACCAATCCTTGCTAATTGCCTGGATAATCCAGCCCTGGGTGGGTGTGAGGCAGACAGAGGCTGTCCCAAGGCAGGTGTGGCACCTGGTGGCTGCAGACACACTCCTGGTGCTGCAGGCCAGCCCTTGCCTGGGACCTGGGACAGTTTATGATGAATTCAAAATACAAACCACCTGATAAATCTAGAATTTGGGGTTAGGAATTATTACTCTCTCAAAGAAGTGAAAAATAGCTGGTTCATCCTGTGTAGCTCATCAGAGAGAAACGTGTCAAGCTCCAACAAATATTGGACCGTTTTAAAGGATGCTCACAGAGCATATAACAATGGGACAATTTAATCTTTTCATTTGTGGTACAATTCCTTGCATTTTAAATCATCTCGTCAGTTTTCCACATTTCAAGCCAAACCATTCTTATTAACTGTTAGGTTTTATTTTTAGATTTTTGAATGCGCGGAATCTTTTTGGAGAAAACACACAGAATGTCCTATCAACTATTTTCACACATTTGGTATCATAATTGGGCAATCAGGCACAATTATCCTTAATTTAGTACATATGTGGCACATTACCATGCCAGTTGGGTTAAAGATCTGCATGAACCAAGTGCAAATTAACTGGCAAAGGCAGCAAGCTCAGACCAGCTATCAAAAGGCACTTGAGTCACATTTGCATAACTCCTCATTTGGAATTAAAAACGGGATTTGTTCAGCAAACGTGAAAAAAGCCAAGTGTGGGCGAATGACCAAATCTTCCTGGGGATCCCAAATCCAGATCCTGCAGCTGAACCCTGGTTAATTTTGGTGGAGGGAGTTTTCTGCAGAACAAGAGCATGGTGCTGTTCTAGTGAGAAGCACAAAACAAAGTCTCTCCTGCCTAGTGGTTTTTGTCGTTTTAATGACAAATAAGGTGTTTAGTAGTAAACAAAATCTTTTCCAGTACTGGGTGTGGGGGTTTTTGTTTGTTTTATCGAAGTTGCCAAATGTGAGAGTATGGTAGGACAAGAAACACTCCAGACAGGAAAACCTGGAAAAGGAGAGTGCTCAATAGAAGTTTATCAAATGTACTCTAGCAAATTGTATGGCTTTAGATTCACATTCTCCTTCATACGTGACACTTTTTCCTTTCTTAATTAATTAATTCTTTGCACTATGAAAAATTATCCAAAATTTACTGCAGTTTTGGGCTTTAGACACTGAGAGGTGACAGTCTATCAACACTGGGAATTTAGTTCCAACATTGTTGACTGCTGCTTTACTTTCTGCATGTTTTGATAAATTTCAAAACAATGTAACCTGACTACTTTATGTTCCACTACAAAGTGCAACTACAGGACTTGTAAAGTTTTTAGGCTCTCATAAATACAAATGGAACTGGGCTGGCAATAATAGCAGTTGAAAATTTTTGCTTCACTACTGAGGCTTTTAAATGAAAACAGTGTTTTCCTTTTAAGAGTTTTATTATGCATTTTTAGTAACCAAAGTGAATTTGTATTGTGTTAGCTTTCATATATAGGTGTGCCATCTTAAAGGAAGCTTCTATCTGTGAAGTCTTACATCTGTAAAGAGAATTCACCTCTGAAAGGGGCATTTGGGGTGTGTGGGGGAAAATTACATCCAGAATGGAAAGCTGATCCTTTGGGGTGAAGGAGGAGTGGTACAGAAGGGCTGAGCAGTAAATGGTGGAGACACATCCCATCCCTGTGTGCATGACAAGGGACATCCCTTTTGTGAGGGACCAGGGGATTCCTGCTCCCAAAGACTGCCAAGTGTCTTATTTCCATCTTAAATTATGCATTAAATGTGTTTCAGTTGTGTGGAGCAGGTGGAAAAAGAGGCAGAGTATGGAAAACAGTGTCTTTTGTCAGTGCAAGCCCCTTGTCCATAGTCTAATTGAGCCTGGTGTTAAAATACTCTTTAAAGTAAAAAACCACTCATTTATAGATCCTTTATTGTAGGACTGGACCTGTGGATCTCAGGAATAGCATCCCTGCAGCCTTTCCTCTCTACCCTTCCCCACTGGCACAGTTCTCATCCACAGCCCCACAGGAGTACCCACAGCTTAATTATCTGCTCCATTTAACAGCAGTACAAAATTAATCCTGTTTGGACACAGATTGGATGACATATGAAGAGCTGTGTCTGGTCTCTTCAGTGTGGTGAATTCTATCTTGTAAGGTTTGCATTTAATCTTAATTATTTTTTGTCATCATCCACATGACTTTGAAGGGCACAAAAGTGTGCAAAGCTGAGAGCAGGGAGCAGCTTTGGGGATGGAGCCTGGCTCAGGATCCAGTTTAATTCCTGCACAGATTTTCAAAGACAGGAACCACAGGTGCTCAGTCCTGGAAAATACCACAAGACTGTTGGGAATACTGGAATCCCATCTCCAGTTTTATCAAACAGATAAAATCACTGGATGTTTCCAAGGATCATGGCATGGCTGAGGTTGGAGAGGACTTTTGGGGAGCAGCTAATCCAGCCCCAGCTCCCAGCAGGGTCAGCCAGAGCCTGGACCCAGGGCCACGTGTCTGCCTTGGGTGAATAAAAGCTCACACACATTCTGCACGTGAATAGTCCTTTGGGCTGAGCAGGAACCTGAGCTGAGAACTGGTAAATATTATACATCTGCTTGATTGATTGGATGCATATGAGAAAGAAACCAGCAACAGGAAGGGAGAGTGAAAATGTTTCCTGAATCATTTGAAGGTAGGGGGAGGGAAAAAAAAAGAACATTTTAGTGCTATTTTTTCCCTTCTCTCAGTTCTGCAGGCCTCCCAGCTCAGGAAGATTTAGTTTACTTCTTAAAAGGTCTTGCTTATAAAGCAGACCTTTTTCTGGCTCTGGCCAGCTCTAATAAAAATTAGCAGTAACTTTAGCAGCTGCCATACCACATGACTGCTTGGAATTGCATAACTTCTTTTTCCTCCTAAAGAAATACACAAAGATCATCTGATCTCCACCCTTGCAGCCTTCTCCAAAGTGTTTTTCTCTAACTTGACTTCTAAACAGAAATCTTTTTCTCCTTTCTTTTAACAAATCTCTTTTCTCAAGCCCAAAATCTGACAGCAAATGGTGAGGGGCTCTGGGCAGAGCTTTCATCAGTTAAGTGAATAAGGTGATTATTTGTATTTTTGCTACTTCAAGCTCTATTACTGCTTATAAATAAGAAGCCATGTCATGGACAAAAAAAAAAATACATATATATATTTTGTGGCNGAATAAGGTGATTATTTATATTTTTGCTACTTGAAGCTCTATTACTTCTTATAAATAAGAAGCCATGCCATGGACAAAAAAAATATATATATTTTTGTGGCTGAAATTATGGGGATTTTAAGGCCTATATTTCTAGGAGCATGGGTTTGGATGGAGAAACATTGTGGTTTGCCAAGGACAAGGTCATGGTGGGAAGGACAAGGCTTCCATGGCCACTCCAGATGTAAACTGGACACCAGCTGTTGGCTCAGGTCCTCTTTGGAAATCTCTGAGTACCTAGCCTGATCTGCAGACAGAGGGGATGGAAATTGGAAATTGAAAATTAGCAGCCTCTTCTAGATGTGTGACATATGGAGATGAACCATTGCTTTTTGCCTAATTGTGTTTCCCTTTAGCAAAAAAACTCCAAGTTTATAATATTCATCAGAACCTAAGAACAAATAACCCATTTTCTGTACAGCACTTTTTTTTTTCCAAGAAAATTTCTTGCAAAGAAAAACAAAATTGTTTTGTCAGGATACTCCACTGACAGCATATTTACTAATCTCTCCCTTGTAACTCATTCAGAATTCATTCCCATTTTGTAAGTCTTAAAGAAATCTCCTGTCTGTAGTTACAAAGAATTCTTAAACATTTGAATGACAAAATCCCATGTGTGTTAGACTCTTTATAGCTTGCTTCATCCTAAATCCAAACAAACAAAGCCAGGTGATGATACTATCATGGAATATGAAATGTTGCTGAAAAACCAAGGCTGTTGGCACCCAGGGAAGCTCTGAAATGTGCACTGCACCTCTTGGAGCCACTGTCACTGCCCTGCACCCAGTTATATTCCCATACTTGAGCTGAGCCAGTTCTCTTAACCACAATAAAATTGGAATAAAATGTGAATTTATTTAATTCTCACTTTTGTATTTTCTCTGCTAGTGGTATTTCCCTTTTCCTGCTAGCTTGTCAAAAATCCTAACTAATTTTGGAGTGAAAGTCTGGCCCCTTGAATGCTGGGGACAAACAGATGCTCTGAGCTTCAGCTGCACTCACAGCTCATAAGTGTCCTGCTAAGCAACTCTTGTTTTAATTTCAGCCCTGTGATTCCTTCCCATGTTTGAAGGAGCCAGTTCCTTTTAATACAGCTTTTCATTGTTTTCCCTTCATTTTGGCCTCCTTTTTTCCCCTTAAAACCTTTGTAGGCAAAGTTTCCTCTGCAGCAGGGGAATTGTTCACCATTTCTGTTACAAACCTTTCTCTAGCAACAAGAACCTTCTTCAGTTTTAGCCAGATTTATGTCCTGCTGCTAATTAAAATGCTCTCTGTCTTTCTCTGCTTCTAAGTTGACCCAAAAGCAAGTTTTTTGCCCCGTTTTTGGCTGCCTCACTGGAGGAGGCATTTGCAGACTTTGAGAGGCTGATGTTAAAGTGAGTGACAAACCCAGGAGGGAGCCAAGGGTGGCAGAGAGAGAGCAGTACATGATATTTCAGCCTCTAGCACATCTCCAGGCTTTCCAGCCCACTTTCCCTGCTCTGGCACTGCAGTTCAGTTTTCCTTTTCCCAGCTTGCCTTCCCCAGACCCTGCTGTGGTTCTTGGTTAGACACCCAAACCCATTAGATTAATGAGGAACACTTCAGTGATGTGTCTCAGGCAGAAATAGGAGTTGGGAGGCTGAGAAGATGCTGTGGAGTTTCTTTTGGGATGAAATTAATTTTGTGCATCGTCTAAGAGAAAAGCCCTCCAGGCTGGAGTGACACTCAGTCATTTAAACTTTCTGCTTGGTTTGAATGCTGTGTTACAATTTGAATAATAGATTTCCAGAGCAAAGGGACCAGAACTAAGATGGTACACTTGTCACTGACTCTGTCCCTTTTGCCCCAAATAACTAAAAATCACCTGCTTTCCCTTTGTTTATCCCCTTGCCTGAGGTGCTGTTGAGTATGAACAAGATACAGAGCCTGGTGCTTAGCTCTATGTTTGTGTCTGATGGCAAGGACTAAATTCCTTTAGAAAACCTTTGGAGAAAAACTAAGCCCAAAAGCTTTTAACTGCTTAGGAAGTGTTTTCCTGCTGTTTCACAAAAAAATGCACTTATCGTGGCTGCTTCAAGGGAGTTGTCACTGAAGCGATAAACCATGGAAAAATTTACTTATCCTTGTAGGAAAATGCAAATTAAAGCTATAAATGGAGGTCTTGGGAAAGGTCCTGACCGCTTTTTGCCACCAGCCTCATAATCACCCCCAGTCATTCATATTCCAAGGCAATCAGGTGATGGACATCATCTTCTGCTGGGGAAAAAGGACTGGGAAATTAAGTGTGTAAGTGAAACATGCTGGAAGAATCAGTGCCTTTGTTTGTATCTGTCCTTCATGTGTTAATCACTTGTTAACTGCAAACCACAACATCTCAAACCATGCAAGACCTTTCTCCAAGGAAATTGAACTGGGTGGCCAGGGACAGTAGGATGGTGCTTTAAAAATTGCTAAAAATTGAAAGACAAACACTGCCTGAATTAACAAGCACAGTGTTTGATTAATTTGATATCTGTCTAGCTAGTTAACAGTGAAGATTTCACTAAGGGAGTTCATGGGAACTGATGGCCACATTCATGAAGTCTGTTCCAGCCTAGGGATAAAAAGTAAATTTGCAGCTATTTATTGGAACTATTACTGGTTCTATGCAAGCCTTTAGGATCTGCAGGTGAGCAGAAACCCCTGGGATAAAGCTGCCCCATGAGTTGTCTGTCACAGTGGAGAAATTTTAGCATGTTTCATATGCTCAGGCTAAGTGGGGGATTTGTTTTGAAGTTGCTACTTATTTGCCTAAATTAAAGGATATGCATTAGATAAACAACAACTGGGGTCTTAGGCACTGCTCCGTGTAGAGTCCATAAACATGGGAAAATAATCTACAAATTATGAATTTGCTGATCTATGACAGGCACAAATGTATTTTCCATATCCTTTGAATACTTAAACTCATCATTGGAAAATCCAAATTGTGGTATTTGACACTTGAGAGGAATTTTATGGAAGATAATGAGATTTTTAGTTCAGCCTCCCACTTTGTAACAACACAGTTGTTGTAAACAACTCAATTTCTGCTTCCTTCAGTTCCTAATATCCCCATTTGCAACTGCTTTTATTCTCCCAATAAACCAGATTTTTGAAAGTGAACCACAGTGTATTATGTTGCTGCCTAAATATTACATATTTCCTTTTTAAGCAAATGAAATGCAACATTATCTAATGTCTGAAAAACATTGTGGTTTTTTTCCTTTTCAGAATATTCCTGTTATTTTGTTACAGTGCAGTGATTTTCTACTCCTGATTTTAAATTTAAATTTCTGTCATTAACTGCTGAGTAGATACAGGCTTGGAACCTGGAGTAAAGATTTTGCAACTGAAACTCACTGACTTCTACCACTCTTTGTTATTTAGGGAGACATCAGACTTGTGTTATTGTCAGGCACCCAAGTTATTTAAAATTACTTCTGTCTCAGTGTAGATTTTTGTGCGTGTCATGATCTAACTAGATTTATTCTAGTCAAGTTTATAGTTCAGCTCCACAGTTAAAAGTTTTCTTTTGCTTGGATGTACAAATTCAAGAAATTCTAGATCAAGGTCAGTTCTAAAGCTCCAGTTTATTGTTGTTGTTCTCTCCCAACCATTACTTTGTCCATCATTTAAATTGCCTTTGGATTAAAGTATTTTGTTTTATCAAAACACAGGGCATTTTAGGCATTAAGAGCACTGAGCATATCTCTGAATCACAAATGGGGCTGATTTTTGTTTTTCTTTATCCTGTACTGTGTCAGACAGAGGATTTCCTACCGTTGTTTGGGAAAAGAAAACTGGAGCTGGAAAGGAAAGCATAAAACTGATTGCCTGATGGTTTAGTGTTACAGACCACCTACCCTGAGAGGGGAGGAATTGAAATTCTAAAGGAGAAAAAAGCCATAGCCCAGCAACAAACAAATAAGGGAAAGCTTAGTGGAAAATTAGTGGAACAATAAAATATGATGCCATTTTGTAACACTTTGGTACTTGGAATAGTTTTTCATGGAAGAAAATACAAAGCAAAAGGAGCCACTTAAGGGAAAGCCATTAGATAGACATTTAGAGACTTTCTAGACAGACCTAATATAATTTTACACACTTTACTTGTTATAGAATCTATGTATATTCAGATGTTGTCCTACATAACTCCTTGACTTTACAGTTAAAAGAAGGGAAAAGAATTAAATAGATAAGGAAGGGAAAGAAAATAAAGTGTGCATCTTTCCAGAAAAGGCTTTTTTAGGGAAGAAAGCACAGGGCAAGATGTTTTAAATTCTTTTGGGACCTCAGCAAGCAATTTATCTAGAAACTATTTATAAACTATTTTTATAAAGTCTCAGTTAGTGACAAATAGATGTATCTTAACTTAAAAATCACTTCTGGATGAAAAAATTTACCTAACTTTATTCACATTCACCCTTAAATAATCTGGTTTGCTATGGTGCATTGTGTACAGTCCATTCTACACACATCTGATTAAGGGGCAGCTCTATCCCTTGGGATTCCTGCTCACCTACAGATCATAGATTTTCCCAAAACAGGAGAATCTGACTGCAAAACCACAGATTGCTGTGGACCACTGAACTCAAGGCAGAGCATTGCCACAATCAGTTCAGGGCATTTAGTTGAGCGTATGAAAAACGTTAAATAACAAAGAAATAAAAAAGCTGTGAACTGAAGTTTGAAGTTCACTGAGAATATTTTCCAGAGACAGCAGCTACACCTCACTGCTGTTTGTCTGGCTGCTCAGCTTCCATGAGAGCATCGTGGAGGAATTTAGAGGGGGCTCAAACCTTTTATTCCCAACCACATTTATCTCCATCTCGGTCACTGGGGAATCCAAGAGCACAAGTGCAGAGGCCAAGTGGACACATCCTGGCTGGTGGAACAGGCAGCAAGAAGGGAGAGTGCTCTTGCCTTGGTAACCCTGAGGGGATGTGGTTTGGGTTGTGAGCTCTTCTTTTGGGGTGAGTGTGAATCCAGCTATTGTTTCATGGGAGAACAGCTGCAAGGGACACCAGGGGAGCTTGCAGGAGGAAGGGAAATTTTTCTTCAAGATGGAACTGAAGGTTTTCTGGTTAAACAGATGTTGCTGCAGTGGCTGTTTTGTACTGATAGAATCAGTTGTCAGCCTGTAAAAGTCAGGAGGTTCAATGAAGCAAAGTGATGCCCAATCCATTTTAAGAGGTACCTGGGCAAATTTCTCACTTCACACACTTAAACCAAGGTAAGAATTCAGTTATAAATCAAAATGGCCATTTCTCCCCATGTACAGTACAGGAAGAATTCCCCAGGAGCAGCTGCCAGGCCACTGTGAAGGCTCACACTCACTTTCCTTTCCAGGTGGGGACTGGAGTTGTTTCAAACACGCCTTTAGAGAGACCCTTTCACTGAGCCCTGGGATGTGGAAAGACACTGGAAACTATTTTGAATCCTTGCAACAGGTGGTTAGAGTCAAACTGCAGTACAAAGAAGTTGTAGTCTTTCCAAGGTTTTCATTTTAGCCACATGAATTATTTCTCATTTAGTGAGACAGGAGTTTCAGCAAGTTGTGCTTTTTCTAATAAGCAGTCAGGGCAAGGGTGATTTCTGTTCTTTCTGCCTCAAAATGTGTGTGAGCAAACAAACATCTCATCTCATATGCAACAGCAGCACAATGACCAGATGTCTTGTTTATGCTTTAAAATATTTTTGTTCCAGTCCACAGATGAAATTCTTTCTGCTTTAAAAATGTTCAACTTGAACTTGGGCAGTTAAAAGATTCCTGATGACAGAACTGGATGAGCCAGCAAGACAGACCTTGAGAAGAGTGTGTTTCTTACATGAACTTTTATACTTGCATTGAATTAATACCAATTCCTTTCATAGCCTGAAGTAAGACTGTAAAATTTTCTAAGGTTTACTCTGTTGTTTCTGTTGTCCCTCTGGATGGGACCAGATTTGGGCCCCAAGACCCAACAAGAGCAGAGCTACTGTCTAAATACTGAACTAAGGCTGCCTTCAGCCCTGCAGGGTCAGAAAAACATCCATTCCTATTTTTTACAGGAATATAAGAATATACTTTAACAGATACACATCAGAAATTGTCACATGTGAACGTTTCATGGTTCTTTCTTGCAGTCCCCACTGGCAGCTCTAAAATCCACACAGTCCAAGTCTGAAATCCTTATGAAAAAAGAGTTGTGCTCATTTATGTCATAGTTCACACAGCAGTGCCTTCATGGAATACCTTCAGCTCTTACAAATCTTCCCTGCTGCAGTCAGCACAGTCACACTGACACTGCTTGTTCCAGTGGAGGAGGTAGGAAAGGAAAATGATCAAATACTGGTAATAACAAGAGCCTGCTAAAATTAATTGTGTTACTGCTGCCAGTGCTAAATGGAGAAATGAACTGAGTGGGGTGAATGGAGCACAACAGACTGGAGCAACAGAAGGTAAATAGCAGTATTTTACATAGGCATCAAATATTTGACAGTTTTACAGCCAGCTTGTTATTCCTGACAACTGTTGGCTGGGATAAAGAGTGTTTGCTCTTTGCATTTCTGGCTTTTTCACATCCTCAGAGCAGCTCATGCCTGCAGGAGGTGCTGAGAAACATCTCAGTGTCAGTGCCACAGGGCATCTCAGGGGTTGTTGACGAACTCAGCTCTCCCAGTGGAGCCCTAAGGTTTATTTAAGCAGCTCACCAGACACGAAATGGGGCTGTCCATTAGGGTGGGGCTGTAGTGGCCTCAGTGGGGTTGTTTCACACAGACTGCAGTGCTGAGGGTGGGCACTTCTGTCCTGCTCAACCTCTAACCCACCACAGAACACTCACACAAAATTCAGGGCTGTGGCTCATCATCTGTTACTGTCACTGCAGTGGTGCCTGGGGACCTTCACAGAAATCAAATCCCCATTGTCACCAGAGCTTGTCTCACATGAAGTGAAATATAAATGTTCAAAAATGTACAGCAAGGCAAAGCCAAGAGGGGTTATATCACAGTTTTTGTCAGAACTGACTCTCAGAAGCTCAGTTTACCCACTTGCATGGCTAAGGCAGGGCTGGGACCCCAAGCTTTTAGTCCAGGGAGTGAATTAACCACAAAGGCAACAGCTTCCCTTGGAGGGGGAAATAAATCCACAACTGTAATCCTCTCCAGGTTGTGTTAGTGCTACTCCTGGGTACAGATGGAAGCTTGTGGTAGTTTCACTGTGCCTTTGTCTAGACTAAGATTTAGATAGATAATTCTAAAAATTCAGTATATGACACATGTAACATAAATTACTGTATGCTGAACTAGTCAGGGGAAGGATTAGGGAGGCATCACTTTCAGTGTGACCAGCTGAGCTTATATTAAAGTATAGATCACACCTGCACTGTTTTTGGGGGTTTTTTTTGGTTATGCTGGAGCAGACTAGCTAACCAGTTCTAACAGAATTGGAATCAGTGAAATTACAGCACAGCATAAAGTGACAGAAAAATGAATAGAGAGAAAATCAGGGAAAATATCCCTTCATTAATAACAGAATGGTTTTTTGAATTTTACTCCTCCTTAAAATATAGATCAGTTACCTTGAGACTAAGAGAAGTCAGAAGTCTGAGACAAAATAGGAATCTTTAAAGAAAAGCCTTGAAAACAAATACTTAGATTGTTAAAATACTTCTTGAGCCATTGCTAGAGCACCTGCAGCTCTATACCCTATAAACAAGCTATACCTGCATTTCCATGATGAATGGAAGGCATCCATGATACAAATAACAGCTGCTTAAAATTCCAATTGTATTAAAGTTTGGTTTATCCATGAGTTATGTATTCAGCTATAGCTTGCTATATTTGATTGTTTCTAACAACAATTAATACTACTCCTTTAAATAAAAAGCACAATGTGCATCAGTGTCAGAGGGAGAAAGCATTTATTCTGTGTATACCTGAGAGTCCCAGAGGGGGATTTGGGTGTCCAAGGAATGCAGGGTGGGGTGGACTGTGGCTTCCCTTCAGCCCTGGCTGTCAGATCAGCCCCAAATTGCTGTTTCTGCTGCCATTTTTAGTGATTTGGTATCAGCAGCTCCAGCCCCTGGGGAGATAAGAGGGGGCACATGAGCTCTGCAGGGTGGTGGGGCAGGGCTATATCAGTCTGGCAGCTGTTCTGGGATGGGGAAGGTATGTGACAGCTCAGGGCAGGCTCCAGCAAATGGCACCCACTCCCAAAAAACAGGCTCCTGGCTGACCTGCCCCCAGAGGCTGGCTGGGTAAGGACTCAGTGTCATGCCTGGGTGCTGAAACCTGAGTTTTTACAGTGGGCAGTGACATAACACGGAGGTGTTTTCAGGGAGTGTGTTTGGGGGTCTGCTGAACACTGAGCCATTACCCAGCAAGGGTCTGCTGATGTTCATGGTCTGCAGCACTGACACGTCACTGCTGTTTTAACCAGAGAGAGTTCAGCCCCAGAGCTGCTGGTATTTATAGTGGGGAAGATGGGCTTGCAGAGGAGTGATGGAATGCTGCCTAAAATGCAGAGGGGGCTCAGACCTGCAGCTCATAACTGCTCCCCACGTGCTGGGATGCTAATTCTGGGGAGCAGAAAAATTAAGATCCAGACCAGACACTCCCCACAAATCCAGGAGTCACTGAATCAAAGTAGAACTCTCAGACAATCTCAGGAGGATTGTGACACTCAGAAAAAAACATTCTTTCAGATAAATTTTCCCATGGGCCATATTCTCCATTGTCTCATCCCTTGGGTGGTTGCTTTATTTAATGTGAAAAAGTTGCAAAGCACTGTTATTCTCAGGGATGGTGTTTCACACTCACTAATTTTAAAGGGTACAGGGTAGAAGGGAAGGAGACCCAGTGCAGGTAGAATTCTGTGCAGAAGGAGCTGCTCATTGATTTTCTGCTTTCTGTTCCTGGATGCTCTGCTCACTCCATGTTCTTGCCTCCCCACCAAACCCCCAGCATTCTCATCCATGATGTTTTGCAGCCTAGGAAGAGTTGATAAACAGAGTTTTGACTTGTGCCACTAGCTAGAAAAGGATGCACCTTTCCAATTAATTTCACCCAGAACCATTAGGTAGTCATTGATAAGGCAGCTGAGGTACCAAATTCAGATTAAATCTTTGTTTCTACTTCACCAGAGTGCTGAAACCCATGACTTCTAGGATGATTTTGGCTCAATGTATTGGAATAACACATTTCAACTTAGGGACGTGATTTATGTCAAATATACCTTTGTAGGTTAGGAGCCATTATTCATAATTCAGATAAGATACGTGGAAAAGAAATTTTTGTGCTTTATGTTAGAAAGTGTTGATTTGTGTAGACACAGATCTACTGTAAAACTGATGTGGCTGAGATAATCTGCCAGTAATTAGGATTTTGAGTAGGGTAAGTATAGAACAACACAAAAAACAGGACTTCATTAATAGCAGAAAATTCCCAGAGCATGAGCAGGTCCTTATATCCAGTGATCCCCCCTGGAATCCACAGGATTCAGGGAACCCCTGTAGCTCCTGTCACTGCAGGGGACACACAGAGCCCATCCTGGTGCTCATCAGGGGTCATTCCCTCCACACACACAGAACATTCACAGAAATACAAATGACAGCTCCAGAGGAAGAGGAGGAAGGAGCAATTCTTCTGCCTGACCTTGAGGTGTGTAGTCCATGAAAGAGGAGAGTTTTCCCTCCTGTTTCAATTCCCCAGTTCCCTGAGCTGAGCAATGTCAGGCAAATCCCATTTTACCTGTGATACTTTCATGTCTTTGGGGATTAGTTATGTACATCCCCATCTGCAGCTTTTACCCATAACATTTACCATCATGTTGAGACACTAAGCTCAGATGTTTTAATAAATGTAGTGATTTTTTTTCATTAAACTGTCACTAAGCCATCACTGCTTTGCTGCTGAGTGTCAGTATGAACTGCTAAACGTGAAATATTGTCCACAGCTACAGAATGTTCTCATGAAACTATCATTTTCAGAGATACAGGGGATTAAAAGCTATATTGTCGATTTTTCAACAAGAATGCAATCAACTTTCAGTGCAAACATTCAAAGATGTAATGAAAAGCTGCTGTAACAACAATTCTCCCTGCGTAGCTGCTGTTGGGGGTTTGAATATGCCATTTGTAAGGTTTAAATTGCTTTTGCAGTCAAGTGTTGTAATCCATTAGTGATAAGAAAAGGTATTTGTCTATCAGTTGTAGTTAACTCCATTCCTTGTATTAGAAACAGTTTAGTCTCTAACATGAGCCCAGTGCAGGAAATTGTTTAGAGTCTGGCTGCAGAGCTGGAAAAGGAGCAGTTGGTGCTCCCTTCCCCCAGCAGAAATGTGATGGATAACTGAGCTCTGACAGCCAGCAACTTAACCTTTAGCAGTGCTGCACAGAGCAGCACCACAGACTTTTACTCCAAGGATTTCAGCTCCTTCTGAGCAAAGTTGTGTGGAAAAAACTGTGCAGCTCTTCCTGGGATTTTTCCTCTTAAAACAGCGATGTTCCTTCATTTGGCTGTTCAACCATGTTACTCCATTACTTTTTTAGATTATATCGTTACTCTTCCAAAAACTAAATTCTAAATCTGTGGGTAAATGGATGAAGACTAAGATTTGGGTTTTGTAAGTGGGAATTGCAGTTCATCTGGAAGAGCAAGTTCTCAGATCAGATTTGCTGCCAGCTCCATTTGGGTTTTGAGCCCCAATTGCCAAATATTACCAGCTTTGCATGTTTGGCTAAACATCAGCAGTGCACCAGGACATTTCCTTGGGTTTCTTTTTGCTCTGTAAAGAAGTGACAAGTGTTGCACCAGATCTCTTAAGATGTGATCTAACACAGCAACCATGATGGATATTACATATCACAGACTCATGGAAATCAGATAGGAAATGGATCAGATGTGACATCTGCCCCCAGACTGGCACTGGACTGGCACACTGATCATCTTGGTCACTGCCTAAATGCAGGGTTATAAATTATCTTAGGATCCATATAAACTGCACATGTACAAAGCAATATATTTCTAAACAGTTTACAACAGTAATTCAAGCACAGCACCCTTTATGATCATAATGCAGTCATCTCCTTATGTGGTTTTATTACAAAAAGCTTAATTTTGTGAGGGGCTGTTCTCATGGGGTCAGCAGCCTGTTAGAGGCTGGTCTCACCCTATCCTGAAACCCAAAGCAACTTCCTGTGGGATTTAAGAGCTGCAGCTGTTCCAGTGAATTCAAGACGTGTCTTACAAAGCTTTGCACCCATTGGGCTGGACACCACCTGATTTTATACATAGGATCCCTCTAGTCTCTGCTTAACATAAGCCATGCTGAGGGGGGATTTTGTAGGTTTCCAGGGGCTCAGTGTCTGCTGGACTTGGTCCTGTAAAACAGAGGAACTGGCAGAGGCACTGGGATGTGAATATTGCAGAAAGGTCAGCTTCCCCTTGGTGTGTTGGGCAGGAGGAGCTCTGACCTGCAGGGAATGTGAGCTGAACCCCTGGAGAAGGAGGGATGGCAATCCTGGGAAAACAAGCAGTGAAAAAGGAGACAAACTTCATTACATCAGGGTTCCTTGTTTATCAGAGGAGCTGCACAACTTCAGCTCTGATTCCTGAGGAGAACAGAGGCTGTGCCAGGAGCGTGTCTCCCTTACAAAGGCTGGGCATCAGGCCACGCAGCGATAGCGTGTTCTTCACAGCAAATAATCACATCAGTACCAACTTCTTCTTGAGCAAAGTGTTTGGAGCTCGTCCATCATCCTGAACAGGAACATTTCCTGCTATCCTGCTGCCAGGGCACTCCAGCAAAGCCTGGGAGAGGGAAGGAGGCACTGAGTGCTGGGTGGGAGGGCAGCAGTGCCACAGCACCCGAGTGGGTCACATTTCTCCTCTGGTTTTAAGCCTGGTTCATCTGACAGCGATTCCAGCTTGTTTTCATTGAGCAGAACCATGTGTTTGGTTTTCAGCAGCACATGAAAAAGTCAGGGCACTGTTCACAAGCTGAAATGCCTCCACAGAGAGGGAAAGGATGGGGCTGCATCTGCCCCACCACTCGTTATTTCTCTTCAAAGCCTGGGTTAGATTTACTGCAGCTGTCAGTCAGCTCCAAGCACTTACTCCATTTTCCCCCCCTCTTTGTAAATCACATCCATCAAATCTACTGCTGTCAAGTGGATAGTAAAGGGTACGTCCCCCCTAAAGGGCCTCTCCAGCTGAAAGCAAAACAAGCACCTGATAATCCACAGGAAACCCTGTGGGATATAAATATACCTGCAGTGTATCAGGCCACAGTAACCAGAGGGAATCTAAAGGCAGAACCCCAGGGTGCCCAGTCCAACCAAGCCCAGTTCACAGCAGCATCCCTCTTGTTTTGCCTCAAATGGGAACAGTTTGTCCAGACTCTTAAAAGCTAATTCCACAAATTCCACACAACCCCCCTTGCCATTTCTTTTGCCTCCTTGCTCCAGGTAATGCAGTAAAACACTGATCCAGCACCTGCTCTGGGTGCAGCTGAGATTTCTCTCTGGTTTCCTGGTTTTTTTCTCTGCCTCCACAGCCATAAAACAAGGCAACACTGGCATAAACAAAGTTTCTTCCATGCATAGAAGGTCTAAACTCTGAGGGACAATCCTCACTGGATGCTGAGCCTCATGCAAGTTCACAGGTATTTGACAATTTACATTCTCCTTTGGATTACATTTGTTCTCACATCCTATTTCCCACAGAAAGGGCACCTGGAATTGGACACTTGGTGCTCACCTGACAGATAAATATCCTTCCTGTAAACAGGAAGCCTGTTCAGTTTTTTGCCAGAAACAAAGTTGTATCCAGCAGTAACTATAGGAGGGCAGACTTCAGGCTCCATGCTGTAAACACTGTCAGATGCAAAAAATAGTTTCTGGATTTTATACAAGGTATTAGAGTATCAAGATGTGATTACAAGGCATACGTTTTTCTGGGAGCCTATCTATGTGCAGCTGAACACAGCTTTTGATTCATGAAGATCCTTTTTTTATATAAAATGCACTTTGGCAAGTTTTAGCACTTAGTTAACTAATTCCCACCAGAAATACTGAAAGCATGGTTTCCATTTATAGCAGAGGGGATTAGGCTGATTTAGAAATACAGTATGTTGACAGTACTATTTAAAAGCATATGGACAATTTGCTCCTTTCTTCTCCATGACAAAAATGAGTGGTAACCATCAAATTCTGTGCATCAGAGCACTGGCCTCTCTGTTTTGTCAAGATCAGTGTAATCTTTTCCAGTTGTAAAATCGAATCCAAAGTAGCCTGATTTATTGTTCTTAGCTCTCCTCCAAAGGCACCGAGGCATCTCCACAGCCCTTTCCAGGCAAACTTGGTGTAAATCTTCATGTAAACTGCATGAAGGCTTCCAGAACACGACTTTGATTGGTGCAATAGTTCCCAACACTAGATACTATTTAATTGCAAGTATTTGGTGATGATTTTCTATTAATTGCAAAAGTTTACGCCAGTACACTTCAAGAAATCTATGACAATATAATGCAAGAGGAGAAGAATTATGTTTTGTTTGTTATTCACATATGTCTTGTTGGAGCCTCTATTATTATTCTGCTTGGGCTTTATGCAAAGAAGTGTCTCAGAGTCCTGCAGTGGAACAGAAACAATCCCAGCACAAAAAGATGCATGTCCATACTAAATCACAAAACCACAGAACAAGGCAGGATGGAGGGGACCTGCTCCAGCAGGGAAATGTGTACAAACACAGTCTGCCTTTATAGAATGAAATAGAAGTATTCATAATATAGAAAATGATCCACTGATACAGTCAGTGATCATTTGTTAAGCCTCCTAGGCAAAAGCCCAGCCTTTGAAAAGTCCTGATACCCAGCAAGAATATAAAGATTTCCTAGACACAGGAATATATCTAACAGTGATGTAAGAACTTCACAGGAAAAGCTGCCAGTGTCACAGGGGACAGCAGGCTGTCACACTCATCCTCTGGCTGCCAGCCACCAAGGGATGCAGGCTGCAAGAAAGCTCGAAGGCACCAAAAAATAAGTGATGCTTTGAATCTTCACCTTTAGGTCTGACTCAAGTATCTGCACCATTTCATATCCACAGAGCTCAAGAAAAAAGTGTATACACAGAGGTAACAGAGTCAAAGGAAGAAGTGGGAGGATCCATGAGCAAATCCATGGAGGAAGTCCTACCCTCAAGTACAGGGAGTTCTTTTGAGTCCTGTGTGAACAGTAATATTTCTTACTTACAGAAAATGCACTGAAATGGAAAATGCAGACCCCCAACAAAGAGGGAGTGAAATGATTCTCAGCTGAAGTCAGTGAGACTCTGTGTGCCAACCCAATCTGATATTCACAGTGATCTGCAGTCACTCTCTTCATCCATTTGCTGACTGCAGTGCATTATAGTGAATGAATAACACCATATTTTCTTGAAGATATCTTAGACTAATGCCATGAATACTTTAGTTAATGATCCAGAACATTCACAGCCTATTTTAATTATTTCATCTCCCTTGTACATCTCAATTATGAAAATAAGCAGAAGTTAGTAAAAAAGTGTTAGGAACAAAGTTTAAGCATGAGAGCAGCTCTGTGCTCTCAGCAGCACAATCCAGAAAACATTTGGTTGCCAACAGTTCAGTGATTCATGAAAATCACACTTGCATCTGAAATCTGTGTTTGACTGAGGCCCCAGGCAGGTGGTACCAACCTGTCAGGCTTAACACACAGAAGGGTTTCAGAGCATTTCAGGACAGTGCTGCTTTAAATGAAACAGTCCAGTGTAGGCTTTGTTCATCCTCAGGTACAGAGGATTTTAGAACTGCATTGACCAAAGAATCAATACTTTTCTATTCCTGCACTTCTCATAAGGAGAGCTGAAAAGTACTTTGGGGCAGGAGGAATTTAACACAACAAAACCTTCTCTTTTCCCTCATATTGTTACATGCTGCAAATTATGGTAATATTTACAAGTATCAAAACCTGAAAATACTCAGTGATTAAGCCAACATAGCAACTATGTCAGAAAACAAATTTAATCCAGACAGGTTTATGGCAAAATCATTCAAACATTTGACAAATGTCAAATGGAGATAATTTATTCTCTTGAAGCAGAGCTATTCGATGTTTCACTCTTTAGAAGTGGCCAGTTGGAGAAACATGCCCAAGACAAAAATACTGTGCATCCAAAATGCTCCATGGAAGTGTGACCTGCACAGCATTAACCAAATTGTTCACACTCCTGTCTCTCATGGAAGCAACATAAGGCAAGTTTAGGGCTGCATTATCAAATATCAGTCTGGTTATCATCAAACTCCAGAGTCCCTCAAAATACCTGAGCAACTGTCCCCACATAAACCAGCTCTTGACCACCAGATGTGTCACATTAACTGTTAAATAACACACACAAAAAGATACACATGTACACACATCTTGAACACAACTTTTGAGGCAATGCTTTTATGATTTAGTGCTTTCCCAAAATAGATGCACACATCTGCAGGCTTGAAACATCTCACCCTTAGGAGCTTTGAAAAAAACATATAATCATGGCACATTTTTGAGAAAAACTCCTTCCTATTGTGGGATCTTATTGCACTCAGCTCTGCTATGGATACATGAGTGTCTCCAGGGCTAAGCACACCGAAATAATTGTAATCCAATTGTGCTGAAATATTTAAGGGCATTTGTTGCTGTAAGAACATTCCATTTGACTCAGTCAAGACACACAGCGAGAATGTTTTCAGAAATAAAGGTTATGGCTTTTGTCCAGCTCCTGTGGAAGTCAGTGGCCAGGCTGTCATCAGTCTGGCTGGGCTGGCACTGGGCTCTGTGTGGGGCTGCCTGGGTCATGGAACAATTGGTGGTGGTGTTAAACAAAAGGAGTTACCAGCTGTAAGAGCAAGTTTCACCAGGTGTGCAGCTCAGTATCCTAGGAAGCTGCTTCACTGTGCCAGGAGTTATCCCAGAACAGCAAGAAATGACATTTCAGCCTTGCCTGTCCTTAACTGCCCAAGGTACTGTGCTTTCATCCTGGCTCTTGCCACCCCTTCCACCCTCCTGGGGGCTAAACAAACTCCCCTACAGCTGTTATTATTACTGATTTTGAGGCATGTAAACACAATTTGCATCAGCAAAACCTTCAGCTGTCATAAACCATATTTTGGCAGTGTGGTGTTGATGGTGACTAAAACGTGTTTGTCATTGCAAACAACACAGACCCAGATTTGGGTTTCTGGTGTCTCTTGTCTGTGTTTGTGCAAAATCCCCCTCAGTCTCTGGCCCAGGAGAGCAGACCACACTCATATTGATACACCAGTGATATACAAGTGTATCTTTGCAGTTTTTAACTACTGATTTCCTGGTTTTTGATTATTTCACTTTATGAAGGGTTTTTATATTGCCTTTGTTTTGGTTTTGACTTAATGGCAATTAGGACTTGATTTGTTACTTCATAATAGAAATAAAGAGAAGAAGGGCACCCTATTAGCAGAAGTTGATAAAGTTAAAAATGTAGAAAACAAGGAAAAAAATTACAGCAAAATCACAAGTGAATAAATAAAGCTAATCCTTTCATCCTGTAACAATTGGGATGATTTGAGCACTTCTGCCATAGTTAGTATTTGAGAACTACACCCTAAGTTTTCTGAAGTCCTGCTCTCAGCATTCACCTCTGCTGGTGGAAATCAAGGATAAATTGTGACCACATGGCCCATCCTGCTCCTGCAGTCAGGGTGAGGAAACATGCTGATGGAAACCAGCTCAGAAAGAGCCAGGGAAATATTTCCAGATTTTCTAACCCAAGGCCCATGATCCAGTTCCAAGTAAAGATAATGCAAATTTTATAAACACAAACCAGCTGCTTTCCTTAAACCAGCAGAATGTTTCCTCTCAGAAATGGGCCAAAAAAGCTGAGCATGCTGAAGGATGAGTTTGCGATGTTACTTTTGAATCAAGTGTCATTTATCTGTTGGGAACTCTTTATTTAAAAATCATTGCAGCTTAAGGCTAGAATAGAAATGCTCTGAAGTGATACTTCAGAAGTCACTTCAGTGTGTTGCTGTCCCAGCAGTGCATGTGTGTTCTGACAAACCCAGCTCACACTTCCTTGCCATGTCAGTTATTTTCCTTGCACTGTCAAAGCCACCCAAGGCTGGCCTGGTAGAAAATGTAACTCTGTTTATTAAGCTGAACATGCTTTGTCAACTTCCTCTTCTCATTTCTGGTACTGATCAAGGTTGTTCTAAACTAGAGTTTTAAAAACTGGAGAAATTTGTTTCACCATGGGATGGTTAAAATGCAACTCCCTTTCCACACTAGTGGAAGAGCTTAACCCACCCTGTCTTTCCACCTTTTCAAGAAAATAGTTGAAAATTTGATAGATTTTTATAGCGAGAATAAAATGAAAAATGAGTAATGCTTAAATCCTTTATTACTGCCTTTCTCCTCACCTCTAGGAGTTGATGTAATGAGTTATTTATAACATGTTATTTTATGTTTCCTGGCCTAAATGGCTGCATAATCTTAGTGTTACTACACTGTAATTTGGTCACAAACTATATTTTCGTGGTATGTGAAGTGCCATCTGAATGTAGTAAAGCCCAGCTGGCAGTGGCTGCATGTAAGGAATTAAAATACAAGCAGCATTGATAATATTTTTTTAAAAGAAATTAATTTTCAGGCACATCCTATGTGTATCAAGCCTTCTTGTGCAAACATCTATTAGTGCTTAGTATTTCTGGGTTGAATAATTAGGATTCTGAAAATACAGGTCATGTTTCCAATTGCATATCATTCCAATTACCTTACTGAACCATATTGAAGCTGAAACCTACACAGTGATTCAGAGACAAACCCAGTGTAATGCAAAGTCTTACCTTGGAAAACAATCAAGACCTTGAATTTTGGCTAAGAAACAGGATGAATAATCCAATACACATGGGGACATCATAATAAAATTAATAAAAGCATTGAGACTGACCAGCAAGTGATGTTCATACCCACAAAATATTTGTCATCATACCATATTCAAGTAACCACAGAGTTTTCATAGGTGATAACTTTAAATTCTGGGAAGTGGATGTACTACAACTGCACTCAGTGCTACAGAGCAGAGATCCCTCAAGCACTGATAGCACCAGCAAATATGAAAAGCTGATTTGCACAAGTCTCAGCCTTCACAGAGCAGCAAACAGCACTGAACACACACACCTCGTTAACAAACCACAGTCTGTTCTAATTTAGGCCCATGCAAATAGCACTGGAGTTGTTCCAGATTTGTATCTGTAATTGATAGCAGAATTTGGGTAGTGTATGTACACACACACACATATATAACATAAGCTTTCCTCCCACTACTGTATACAAGGCTTTCAGAGTAAGAAAAGCTCCTTAAAAATACATATATTTTTAATTACAGGGTTTTTTTCAGAACAGTCTTTCACTTAATCAATCCTGAAGTGCATTAACTTCTGTAATCCCAAATAATTGACTCTCCCTTGATAATCAGAGTTCAGATTTAGGTTTCCAGACTGCTTGCTTGCAGTGTTTTGTACTTTGTCTTGGAAAGTACTCTGTGAGAGGGCCAGCAATGAGCAACTACAGTTAATGTGTTTCTGGCTGGATATTGGCTGGTGCCTTTTACTCTCTCTGCAATTTCATTAATGTCTTTCACATGTTAAGATCCCTTTTCATCAGAACATCCCAGCCATGTAGAAAGGTGGCTGAGTGATGCTGGCAGTGTTTTTACAGATGGAGATCTGTTGGTGGGGAGGGTGATGCAAGGGGCAGAATGCAATGCTAGAAACCACTTTATTGGATCTTATTTCTGTGCTCCAACCACTGGATTCTCCTGTCTCCATATAGATTTAAGGGATTAGTTGTAAGCTAAGTCAGTTTTACAAAATACATTCAAGTTGCACCGGCTATTTTTGCTGTGTTCAGAAATAAGCAACAACATCCAACAATTTCATGGCAGGGAAACCACAATAAAGAGCCTTGTGAGTTCAGACAGTGCTGGTTCAATGCTCTGGGGAGTATTTAGCAATGCTGACAGTAATTTTATCATCCACAAAGTGGTTCATCTGTAAACCAGTGGCCAGGGCCACATAATGGCTCCCCTTGTTCAAGTGGGAGGGAGGAAGAGGATGGTTTGAGCACTTTCAGAGGGGCAGTTCATAGACTGAAACCTCATGGAAATGCCCAAAGCAAATTATCCCTCATTCTTCCCCAGTAATCTCTGGCAGCTTGGGACTGTAGGCACAAATTGGAGCAAACCTGAACTGCTCCAGGTTTTGCCAAGAGCTCAAACAGTCCCCCCAGGCAAAGGATATGAAAGGGCTGGTGTAGCCTCCCCTTCCAGGAGAAATCCTCATTTCTAGGAGATTGCAATGTCTCCCAGAAAGGCTTGGATCAGGATTTAACTGTGGACCTGGAACTGCACCACAGCAATGAGCACTTCCACCCACCATGAAACACAACCTGTCCCAGATAATTTTGGGGCCCATTCCTTGTCTTCCTTAGCAAAGAGGCTCATTAGGACACAACCAACAGGTAAAGTGCCAAACCCCAGCAAGATTCAACCAGCAACAGACAGCAAACCTTGACCTGCTACAACTAAAATGCAACTTTGATAGCAATGTAAAACCCCATTAAAAAGAAAGGCACTGCTGATAAAGCAGGGCAGCAATAAGAAGATGTCCTACTGATAGCTGGTGATCTCCAGGCAGAGCCAGGGCAGTGAGGCAGCACCACAGCCAAGCCAACAAGCCCAAACACTTCTAGAAGAGGGGCAGGCAGCAGGACAGCCCCAGCATGGCTCAGGAGAAGAATAAAACCCCACAGCTGAGCTTGAGAGGATTCTGGTCCTGTGTGTGGGGTGGGCAGAGAGCCCAGGTGAGGCTGGTCAGGGCCAGCAAAGCCTCTGAGTGCTCTCAGCAGTCCCTGTTCCTCCCAGGGCAGCACAAAAACCTTCTGCTCATTAGGCATGGGGGATTTGGGGTCCCAGGGCCATATTGTCCCAGTCTAAATCTGGAGGGAGTTTGTTGTGCTTGTAAGACCCTTGAAGTGCTGCATATTTGCTGTCAAGAAACAGCACAGCTTTACTTTCCATGCTCTCCCTGTGCTTTACACACCACAAGTGTTCTGTGCCATGGCTGGCACTCCCAACCTGTGCAGTCCTTGTCACCAGCAGAGTGGCAGCTGCCCTTGGAGACACGAGGGACAGGAATAGCAGGGTTGCTGCAGGTCACTGCCCCCTGTGAAAGTTCACACACCACCTGCTCCAGCCCTGACCCCTCATAAAATAATGATCCTTCAAAAACACACGGGGTCTGCCCTGGCTCCTTGTGCTCACCAGCTCTGCCCCTCTCAGTGACAGCACAGGGCACTGGTGTCACTGCTCAGAACAGCTTCACAAGTTTACTTTTTAATTTAACTCCTTGTGTTTTGTCATCCCTCTGAAAGACACAGACTTCTTGTGTAGGTGGGGGACAGTCTGGCATTGACCAGACTCCGTCTTTAGGCTCGTTGGTATGTGCTCTGCATTTTTCCCATTCCCTCTCTGCCTGCCTGGAAGGACTTGCAGCCCTGCTTTCTTTTTAAAAGGGGGATAAATAGGAGCTTTGTAGGCTTGTCCAAACTCCCTGCACAAATGTATAGGGTGAGTGAGTGGCTAACTTGTCCTAAGCAATTTTCCACAATCTGTACCCTAACTAGACAAAAACACTCATTTTCTCATAGAAGACTAACAAATATACCCAGAGAAAATACACATCTGTGCTGGGGGAAAGGTGTCTTTCTTCTCCTTCCCTTCTTGTGAGCTCACTGGTGCAGCTCTAAACCCCAGAGCTGGCCACACCAGCTGTGGAGCAGTTTGCAGTCCCATGTGTAAGTTCACTTACACTTTTCCTACTTTAGCTTATTATTCTGATAATAATGAGCCCTTTCCCTACAGTCACCCATTTCTGAAAGCTCTGCTCCAGCCAGGGCCACATTTTGTTTGTCTTGCCCACATGAGCAACCCGCTGAGCTGCTGTCACACGAAGAACAGGGTCCCTGTCATTAACCCCCCTCCCCAAAAGGCAGATTTTGGGGTGCAGAGGCAGCCAGGTCCCTGTTCCTCCCCTTTTTCTTTCTCCTTGCCGGAGGCAGCCCCGTCTCCCGAGGTGCTGGGCTGCTGTAACAGGATCTCCCCGCTGCTCACTGCTCTGGACTCTGTTTTTCTTGGCACAGCGCTCCCCAAGACACTTGAAAACAGAAAGCAGCTCAAAGCTCTCTTGGCTTCCTTCCTCGCCTCTGCTCCCCCTTTCCTTTCTTGAAACAGTTTATGAATAAAATAGCAATATTCTCTCTTAGAAGCGTTGGGTTACAATGTTAAAATTTGGATTGCAAGGGCTCTATTCAGTGTTCAGAAGTGGCAGATGTTTGCAACAGGCACAGCGGGAAAAACCCATCCCAGATTCCTGCAGCGGGAAGCTAAGGTGCAGGCTCGATTTTTGGTAGAAATATGAATCCCCGTAGATCACTTGCTGCATATTTTAATGACATTTAAACATAACCAGACACAATTAATACTTGAGAAGCAGGGAGCTATTCTGAGCAGCAGGGGCTGAAAGTGCTGGGCTCCACTGAAGAGTTATTCACCATTCACCGAGCACCGGGCTGAAGAGAGCCTGCAGGAAATTAGCTAAAACAACATCTCGCCCAAATGGAATATTTTAATTCATGCTAATACGAAACGCTAAGAAAATAAATGTATCTGTGAAGGATTCCTGTAAGCACCAAACAACCGGTGCTTCCCATGCTCCTTTCTCAGCGGGGCTGACAGTTCCAGAAAAAACGCGCAGGAATTTTAATCTCTTGTGGCTGTAGCGCAGAGCTCGAGTCTATATGGGGGATGGAAAATTTACATGCACCTGGAAGCAAACATAAATCACAGTCCACAGCCTCCTCCAGCCGTCCAGGCACTGCAGCTCATTCCAGACATTTCCAAGGCTGGAATATTTGCTGGTTTTTGCACAGCGCCGTTCACGCTCTCGCAGCTTCCAGGCAGTTCAGCTGTTGCTCGGAGCCGTGGTTTGGCCCATCCTCCATGGTTTTACCCTCGCTAGGGATCTGCTCCGTGGAACGGGAAAGTGAGAGCAGCTGGGACTCAACAGGAAATCTGTCACATCTATAGAGCCATAAAGAAGCAGCGTGTGATCCAAATATGCTCAAGTTTGCAATTCTGCAGCGCAGATCCGCTGACATCAAGGGCTGTGGGACTGACTCCAGCTGGGAATTCACCCCAGCCTTTCCCTGAGCTCACACCAGCCATGTGAACACAGGAACCCATTTCTGCTCCTTTTCCCATTCCCTCTGTAGCAAAATCAGCTGCAGGGGATCCTGCACGTAGTGGGACACACCTGGGGCCAGGTGTGTGCAGTCATGGCAATGCCACATCCTCTGGGACAAACAGGCCACTCTCACCATAGAACTGGAATTTCTAGTACATAAATATCCTGCACAAAGTATAAGAGTAGGTCTGCAAGAGTTTAGGGAGAAAATAAACCTGCATTTTCCAAGTTTTTCTAGCAGAATAATAAAGGAAAAAAATCCGTATTTCTCTGTTGTTGCAATGCCAAGATTTGCATTTAATCTTACCTACATTACTGTAGAAAATGAAAGACATCTGAGAAATCAGAGGAACTTCCAGATACACCCTATAAAATGCTGATACAATACTGAGATTGTGCAAGTACCTACAGATAAATCTTGTGGTTTTATGACTTCAGTAAGGGCAGTTTGTTGGAGATAAGTAGCATGATAGTGATACTAGCCTGATATCACATTACCTGAAAGAAACACTCTGAACTATAGGGAAAAAAAAATGCAGCAGGAGGTAGCAAAGTGTTTCATAGATTTGTATCCCACATTCCCTAGAGCAGCAGCATCCACAGGGAGACCAAGAGGTTCAGAGCCAAGTGCTGTTCACAGCAGGAAGGTGTGGGGATGTGCCACTGAGAACTCAGGGCAGATTTTATAACACTCTTACTGTGGTGATACTGGAGCGTGAAAATTGTTTTGTCAGTGGTACTGGGAGATCTGCTGGCCTCTGTGCTTGTCCCATTTTTGCCTGGTTCTTCAGAATCTTACAAGGAGAAAGGGAAGAAAAAGGGAGGAATAAGGTATGGCTGTTGGTAGGATGATTGATCAGAGATAATTTCAAAATACTCATATTTGCAGATAGAAACTGTTCAAAAGTGGCCCATTTGCAGGTTTCAAGTAACCACAGTTTTACCAGCCTCTACTCGTAGTACTAAAATACACCAATTGGAAGATCAAATTTTTGTGATTGCTCCTTTTTTAACAATAGCAGTTTCTAAATATGACCAGGTGCATTTCACATAACATACTATTGTTCAGCATAACATAATAAGTATTTAGGTAGAAAGACTATTTTCCTGTCTAGTTTGTTTGAAGAGCTTCTTCTCCTGGAAAAGTTTGCAGTCTCTCATAATACTAATTTCCATGTAAATCAGATTGAGTTTTTATTCCAGTGTGCAGTGAACAGTGGATAAAAATCCATTTTTCCTTTTCCTGCAAACTTCTCTCAAAGAACAGAAATAAAACCAAGTTGCATTTTGCATCCTGAAGACCGCAAGCTTTTCTTGCTGCACTTGTGATGCCATGAAGAAAATTTAATGGCCAAGGGCCTAGATTAATCTTTCATCATTATTTAGATTCACTTTTAGGTCACACAGTGCACACACTGTGCCAGGAGTGGAGTTGTGTTAGTCTGGCACTAAAGCAGTCCAGTGAACCTCACCCAGTTAAATAGCAGTGAAACCCAGCTGCTGGCCCCTTGGCTGCTGCTTGCAGAAGAGGAACAAAAGATTGTCCCCAGAAGTTTTGGGGATCAGTGATGGGTATTTGTTGGTGGGTCAGAGGAACAGTGCCAAGCAGTTCGGATCAGCCACAGGGCACAGCTCGTGCTGGCTCCCTTCTGCTGACACTTAATTTCAGTCACTGAGGTGATAAATTGGATTCTCAGGAGAAGGAAATGGGCACAGTGCAGGTGATGGAGCAGCTTGATCCCACAGCACTGCTGGGTTTGTACCGGGGTGAACCCAGCCCCTGCTCGGGACATGGAAGTGACACCGACACCTCACCCCAGGGCAGGGCTGGGGCTGGAGCCAGGGATGTGAAACTGCTGCTGCATCTCCTTAGGACAGTGCCCCCAGGAACAGTCAGAATGTTGGGAAATGCTGTGTTTGGTAAGCAAACCCAATGCTAAAAACCCATCAAAACTCATGTAGGGAGGTATTGCAAAACAGCCGATCATGTCTTCAGTCTGAACTCAGTAGAGTGTGAATAAATGCAAACATTTCCCGTTATTAGTAAGAAAATAATTGTGATAGTTTGTGCCTCTGCTTAATGTAATAAAACTGTTTTACATGCCTGGTATGTGTGCCTGTGGCTGGTACTTATTAAAGCAGGCAGTGTGTGCCAGGGGATGGTAGTCATTAAAAAACCAGTGCACGCCAGAAGCTGTCAGCCCAGCTCACTGCTGAGTATCAGGTGCTGAAAACATTGGGTTTAGCAAACAGAAGAGAATTAAGGCAAAAGCAATAATGTTAGACTAACATACAATGTGTGTTTTTTCTCTAACATTGGTCCTCCAGAACACAATATTGACTGCTGTTCAAGCCTGCACTGCCTGGGAGCTGCACTCTGGTGTGCACCCCTGGGCAGCTCATCCCGAGCTCAAGGGCAGCAGGCAGGGAATGGGATGTGCCTGTGCAGCCCCAAGGCAAGAAAAGCATTTTCAGTGCTCACAAGGAGCTGAGAGAACCCTCACTCAGGGAAAGATGAGCACTGGCTGAAAAATACACAATAAAGGAAAGAGCTCAACATGAATCCCTGACAAAAAGAAACATTTCCCTTCGTTTTCTCTGAAATCCTTGGCTGCATCTCCTGCCACTTTTGCACCATCCTCTGCACCTAAAAGAGGGAACCCACGCAGTCCCAGATGTGAATATACAGTACCTCTAGCTCAGAAGATTATCAAATACCACGATGACAACTCATTTTATGGCTCCAAGTGCTGCAGGAAGGCACAGATGTGTAACAGGAATCTGACTGCTTTGTATAATCTTGGCTACTTAACAGAGATGTGGGAGAGCTCATAGGAGAATGGGGCCCGGGAGGATACAACTGTGCTCAAAAACTGGAGGAGGGTCACACCCTGCACTGTCCTTTTGCCAATTTAGAAGACAATTACAGAGAAGAGGCTTTGCTCAAGCCACACACATTGAAAAAAAAATTGGAATTAGAGGGAAGTGATTAAGAGAAGGGTTAAGAGAGGGAAGATGTAAATCCAGTCTCCTGGGCTTTATTTAGAAATGTCTGGCAAGCAGGACTTCCATAACAAGTCAAAAGGCACATTTTCATTTTGAAGTCATGACAAAATACATGTTATGCTCAGTAATGTTACACTTCAGCAGTTACAATTGGTTTTAATTAAGTTTGTGCATGACATGTACACACACATGCAGAAATGGATGGCCTGAGTTAACTGTTGGTCTCCTGGTTTTCAGGAGGAACACAAAGAACTGACATTACAACTCTGGATATTTTACCACCACCTCTCAGCCTCTCCATTTTGTCTGAGGACAATCTTCCACCATGTGCTAGGCTGTATAAAAGCCAAGCAAAACCACTTAAAAACGGAAATCATCCTTCATCTTACGGAGATCAAAGAGGCAGCCAAAACTGCAACTCCTACAGCATTTATCCAGACCACAGTATAGAATGAGATCAGTGAAAGTTAATGAAAGCTTTTGTACAGACAAAAGGAGAAACAGGATGAGGATGTAACAAGTACTTCACTTGCACTGAAGTGTTTGTCTTGGGAACCCAAACGATAGCTCTTTTTTTAGGGACAGGCAGTGTGAAGCTGGAAGGACTAGAGAATAAATAAAATTACTAGAGGTGGTAGTTTTATATGTTCACTTCTCTTTCAGAGGTTTCTAAATCTGGCTGTTTCTATTCTCCATGTAGGCTGACTGCAGAATGGTTGCTCTCCAACCTCCCCCTCTTCCTTAGAATGTCTCTAGAACAAGGCAAAGTCCACAGGTGACCCATTCTCAGGGAGTATTTTCAGGAATTAATTTCTCTGTGCAAAGCTCTGAGGTTTTACCAGCTCCAGTAGCCCAAATGTTTTCAGCTGGAGACAATCTGAGCAGCAGTTGAACTGTCAGAGCAGGCAGAGCCCACCTGCCTCCAGGTGCCAGATGTTCTGAGTGGTGCCAGATGTTCAGAGTGGGCACAAGTTCCACTGAGAACTGGACCACCATGGGCTCATTTTGGAGCAGTGAACAGTAAATGTGTGTTATTGCATGTCAGAATTCACTTGCCCATAACTACAAAGATCACTGATATCTTAAGGATGAATTTTCTCACCATTTTTCACACTGGTAAAGCAGCTGATAAAGGAAAATAAATAAATATTCTTTTGAGGAGAAAGTTGCACCATGGTTTGGTTGGCACCTCTGCCAGAGGGAACTGTTCAGAAAGACCAGAACAGGTTAATGTCAAACCCAGCAGTGTGGACTCAGTCATGTAAAAGGAAAATAGTTGTTACTTGAAGAGTTGCTGAGAAGAGCTTTACTTTCTCAAGTAGGAAATTAAGCTAAATACTTCAAAATGGAAAACTTGAACTGCAGTCAGAGTAAGTGAAAAAATGTCCTCGGGTTAAAGTGAGCTACTTTGGCTTAGGTCTCTGAGTATTAATTCCTGCCAGCAATACTTAGAAAAAATATAAACTTAATTAGGACAGAAGGACTGGTGTGGGTATTTGCCTTATTTTTCCAAATCCTTCAATGTTGCTTCATTTAACCCTGCCAGTAAATCTTTTCCTTTGATCTTAAACTAACAGGATTAAAACCAACTTGTTAAAATTGAATCCTGAGGTCACAGTGAAGATTTGTTGAGGCAGAACTTTGTTAAAGCTGCTGTGTTTTCTTTTAGTTATTTATGGAGTTTTATTTCAGAGTTCCTTCATTATGAAGGTAGATAATAATTGCATTTTACAGTTAGGTAAGGTTTCACAGTTAGGCTTTGGTTATAACAAAGAGCTATTTGTTACTGTGATCCAAGGGGTCTGGAGTTGGAAAGGGTTATGTTCCCCAGCCTGTCACAGCATCCTGGTATTCAGTGAGGCTGATTCTGGCATCTTTTTTGGAGGTCCTACACTGTCCTTAATGGAAACAAGTGGAAGTTTGAAAATAAACCATCTCAGTTGTGAGAATTCCTTGCATTTCTTGCATCCTCAGGTGTTGGTGGCTGCCCCATCCCTGGAAGTGTTCAAGGCCAGGTTGGATAAGGGCTTGATGTGGTGAACAGTACCCCTGCCCAGGGCAGGTGGATTTGGGATGAGATGATCTTTAACATCTCTTCCAACCCCAGCTATTCCATCATTCCCTGATTCTACTCAAAAGGTGGGCATGAATCCCTTAACTGAGTCAATCCAGAAACAACTGGCACTATAACTGTGCTGAAATCCCATGGAAGAGGCACCTGAGATGATTTAGCAGGTGGGCTCAAGATCCTCTCCTTTTCTCCATTCCAGTGCACTCCATAATGTTACTGGGACTCTCATTTAATCACTGGGAGCCTGCCCCTGATTTTGGAAAAAGGGCTAAGTTGCAGAGCATTGTATCATTTGTTTTCAACATCTTTACAGAAGTTTTATGTTTGAAGCGTTGGCAGCAATCTTGAGGTTACTCACATTAATAACAAACTCTATAACAGCATTTACTGCCACACAGAAATTAATAGGTAAATTAAACATAGTAGTGGTTTCATTATTTAGCAGTGGCCTTACATAACAATTTTATTTTTATTAGCAGGGGTGTTACATTGTAAAGATTGGCTGCATTATGAACTACAAAACTACACTATAAACCTTAGCAAAGGGGCCAGTCAGCCACGTGTAAGTGCTGCATTCCAGAGCCAACACTAACTCAGTCTCATGTCTAACATCATTTAGTGCAGAGCTAATGAGAGCAAGTCAGGAGAGACATAAAGAGTATGTATTTATGTAGAAAATGTGAAACTTATTCCTTTACAAGTGGTCATGGAATATATGTGCATGTAAGTAATGGTAAATGAGTACGGCACAGCCATAACATTAATTCATAGAGATTAATTCATGCAGATGAAATACTGGGGCAGCTCAGGACTGTGTTAGTAAAATGCTGAGGAATGTCATTTATGGGAAAGCCTTGAGCAGCTGTCATCAGCTCATGAGTGCACTGGAAAAAATATGGTCAGTTAAAAAATGACAGGTTGGGTTTTTAGCTAATATAAAGCACTGCTTTTTGTGCTTAGTGGAAAAAGAACACCAGGAGATGTACCCTACAATTTCATTTTCTGTTCATCTTTGCCTTTTTGTTATAACTAAACTTAGAGATGTTTCTCATGTCTCACATGAGTTGGTTGTTTGAAAGCTGCTTGAGCATTGTGTTTGGTTTTTGGGCAGGTTTTGGTAGCTGTGAGAAGCTGCCAGAAGCTTCCCCCATGCCCAGAGGAGCCAGTGCCAGGTTCAGCCCATCAGCAACAGTGGTGGCACCTCTGGGATAACAAATTTGAGAAGGGACAAGCTGCATTCCTTGGAAAGAGCTGTGGTGGAGCAGGGGAAGGTGTCTTAATGTTTAGTTTTGAATTCTCATTATCCTTCTCTGATGTGATTGGTAATAAATGAAACCAGCCTGCCCAGTGGAGTCTGTTCTGCCTGTGAAGGTCACTGATGGATCTCCTGCCCTTGTCCCCCTCCACAAACCCTTCCTTGTCCTTCCTCTCCCTGCCCAGCTGAGGAGGGCAGTTGTGCAGCAGCTCTGGCATCCATCCAGGATCAACCCACCACAATGATTTACATTTTATTCCAGTCAAAGATCTCTGGAGTTATGGATGATATTTATTCTCCCAGTCAATTGGCTGGATTTTTGATTGGCTTTATTATATACTAAATTCCTCTGGAGTGATATAATATTTACTTGTAGCCTTGCCTGGGTGCAAAAGAAAATATAAATTCACATTTTTGCCTTATTGAAGGCTAATCATGTACCATAAACAGTTTTGAACAGGCAAGATGTGGATCAGATTGCCTTCCCATATGATTGTGTCAGAAGAATTAATTAGGGACGTATGTATGAAAAGTAGCATTTGTCCTCTAATTGCATGAATCTGTTCTGCATACCTATGAATTCTTCATTCCTAGTTATTTATACCATTAGTAAATGTATTAGTGGAGTACAAAGTGGTAAAAGCAGTTGACTGGTAGTGAGAAAATTTCCTAGAACTAAAATAATGGGCTATTTGTAATCAGCTCAAGTTATAAATACTTCAAGTTGCCCTTTGAAGAAGAAAAAAGCTGCTAGTGTAGAAAATGAGGAGGGAGTTTCATCCACAAATATTTACATTGAGAAAGACATTTTCTACTAAGATGGAAAAAATGCTGTCATGCTTTCACACTTTCAGAAGAATGGCCAATGTGTGGGTAAGAAGTTGGCTGATTTCTCTGGACCATTTACAAATAAGGATGAAAAAGCAAATTGTAAAATTTCCAAGCTCCCACCAAAACAGCAGCAACAGTCTGGGATGCAGATTCCAAAGGCATTCCCAGTGCCACCCACAGCAGAAGAAACACTGTGTGAGGACAAAGAAACATCAGCTAGAAAGTATAGAGACAATTATTTTGAATTTAAACCATTATTTAGACCATTATTTTGAATTGATTAGTCACATATCTTGATTTGTACTGCACTTACTCTGTACCCTCTCCCACTGGCTGAAGAAATAAGAAAGCAGAGAGAGGATTTCAAAGAATGAAAAGTACAACTTGTTTTTCTTGTGCTTGCTTTTAACTTCAAGTTTAGAAGGAAAAAGGGTTTGGATTATCTAGAGAATTGAAATATGAGAATTAGTTGTGTTGGTTCTTGGTCATCATAAGAAATGGTGACACAGGGAATATGCTTATCTGCACAGACAAAGCATTATCCAAAATGACATCTGTTTAAAGCAGAAAACCCCCAGTTCATGTGGAATGCAGCCACAGAGGAGGAGACAGCACAGAAAACCTTGGGGTTCTTTTCACATGAGAAGGAATAATATCAGAGCCACAGCCAAATCCCATTTTGGAGCCAAAAATAAACGTGGAATGATGCAAACCTGAGCTCCATAGCCCCCAGTGAAGATCCTGCTGCCTAATGAAACCCAGATCCCCAGGTTAGGCACCCAACTACTTTTCAATCCAGTAAAAAGAGATAAGCACCTAAACATTCCAAAGAGCCAAGCCCAGCTTGACACTCTGCCTTCCAGCTCCTATGATTTCACCTTTTCACACATGTCAGCAGGACTTTCACTGCTGAGGTGAGAATTATAAATGTCACAGTTAACACTCAGCTTTTTAAAGTTTGAAGGGCACAGTGTTGTTTTATGTTGAATATTAGCTTCTTCCTGAAAAGGCAATAATAAAAGTGTCAGATATTCCCTATAATCTGTTTAGGCATGCCAGCTCACTTTACAGAACATAAAAGCTTGGCTGTGGAGAAGAAAAGCTTTGAGTATCAGACTTGCCTTTTCCTCCTAACTATAATAGAGATATAATCTATATTTTCCTAATGCTTTGAACAATATGTGTTAAATAATCACTCGAAGCTGGTCTGAAAACCAGGAAACTCAGTATCCACATCCTTCACAGACCTGTTTTCCCTTCCAGATGCATTTTTGGGCACACTTAGAACTACACTGGACGTTTCTCGTGAACTTCAGGGGGGAAAAGAAAATCAGGCAGCTTTAATCTTGCCAGTGCAGCTCATGAAAGCAGCCAGTGGGCTGATGGAGGGATTAACCACCAGGAGCCCCAGCCCAGCCCCTGGTGTAAGCAAATGTCCCAGGCAGGCTCCAGCGGAGCGTGAACGCTGCAGCCCTTAATGGAGCTGGCATGAAAGAGCAGCCCTGCATCACATGGGCTCCAGGGAAGGCCCTGACATCAGAAAGAGCTGAACTCTGACCTTGGCCCTGGCCACCTTGATTAGCAGCCAGAGCAATTTGTTGGGGGTTTATTGTGTGTGCAGGGCTGCAGCAGCTGGGGCAGTTGGGAATTCCGAAAGCAAACAGCAAGAAGCTGCACCATGTGCTCCTTTACACGCCCAAAACTGCATTAAAAGATTGTTAAAGTGTTAAATGGAAAGGCCCAAGGGCCAGGGCAGCTCTGTGTCCCCTCCTGTGATCACACACTGTCCCCCCAAGCTCCCTTCTGGGCACACAAGGACTGGGACGAGCAGCTTTGCAGGACTTTTGTGTTCCCCAAATTGTTCAGTGGCTGTTTCACATGACTGACTCCCTGACACAGTGCTGCAAGGACAGAATTGTTAATTTTGCCACAGTTGTCCCTTTTGTGGCATTTTTCCAAACATTCATTAATCCCCCCCAACTGCAGAGTGAGATGTTAAGAGGTAAGGACCTGAAACAGAGGGGAAAAAAGTAATTCCGTGGTGGGTGACAGGGAATTTGGCACGTTGTGAGCCCTAGATGGGATTTGTTGGAGTATTTAGAGTTGCATCATAACTCTGAATGCTTAGAGAAGGGACAGGGCTGTATTGTGAGGCTGTGGGGTGGCAGCACTCCAGCCAGATGAGGGGCCTCACACTGGGCATGGACACAATGGGCAGTGTCCAGCTTGTGGCCACCTGCAAAAATCTAATTTTCAGTGATCAGCAATATTTGAGTGTTTTAAAAAACAGGCCATATTTCCCCCATCGTTGTCATCTCCAACCTTAATGATTCTCTGGTTTTCTGTGTCCCTCTGGTTCCTTTCCCCTAGCACAGCACCCCATACTTTAAATCTCCTGCCCCAGCCAGTCCCTGCTTGTGTAGGCACAATTTGCCACTGCAAGCCTGATGTCCTAATCCTTCCTGTGTGCAAACCAGCATCTTTTCCCCTATATTCATTCTCAGAAACAGATGAGCCTCTTTTTTGTTTTTTTCTTCTTGAAAAATTTCCACAAAACTAAATGTGAAGCAGATATCCAGTGTGGATAATTTCAACCTCCTGGATAAAGCTGGTAAACTGTGAGTAACTTTAAAATTATCTGAAAAGGTGCCCAGGATTACTAATTGCAGATATCTTCACTATTCTCAAACATATAATAAATAAAAGGGTGGTGTGAAAAACTCTTGTTTTGGAAATCTCCTTAGGTATTATGTGTGGGAAGGGTGGCAGTTCTACTGAGCAGTGCATGTTCTGCAGCCAGGCATCCACCAGAGGGTAGGGAAGTGGGTAAATATTCCAAAGGGCTGTATTTCAGTGATCCAGAAAGTGGTAGGTATGAAATAAGGCATATATCAAAGCCATTAATTACAGCAGTCAACTGAGGCTGGAGGGCAACCAGGAGAAAGATAAATATCCAGGCAAAAATGGGAACTGGGACATGACACAGAGCAGGAAACCAAGGGGCTGATGCTGGAGCCGAGTGAAAACAGAGGAGAAGGCAGCAGAGAATCAGAGCCCACCACAGGGACACAGACCTAGGATGAGGTGTAAGCAGTGCCTGCTGAAGCTGGATTTGGAAACCTGCTCCCCAGTGCCTCCTTGGGTCTTCTACCTGCTGGGGCATGGATCTGACTCACAGAAAATTAAGATTCCCCACAGGTAATTTCAGTAGCTGATAAAAATACAAAGATCTGCAGTATTTTTTTGTTGTTGTTGAATATTCTGATTTTTTTTTTTTATTTGATACTGGCAATGTTCATTTATGAACTGAAGCACTGGAGGTTTTCATTTAACAGGACAGGTTTCTTTAAATAATCTACTTACAACAGAAATGCATACTTTGGCATGAAAAAATAGTTCTGTTCCCCAGCGTCTCTGGAACACCACAGACTTGAAAGCAAAAGTTTTTGTTGTGTAAGCAAAAAAAATGTGCATGTCAAAGCTGAATTTGCTTTATTGTTTTCCTTGAAAATATCAGCTAAACTTTCCAAGGGAATACATTTTAAAAGTCCACAGTGGTTGATTAGAAACAAATCAAACCAGATGCACGAACAGCCTTCACATGAAAATTCCCAAGCTAGACTAGATCATACTTTGGAACTGAAATCCTGTAGCAGATTGAAACCTGGAGATTGAGAAAATATGTCCTGGGCCCTGAATAAATATACCCCTGAATAAAGTCAGATGCCCCTGAGCTGGTTGCCCATCACAGGGTGCATTCTGCAATGGGTGTCCTACAGAGATGAACTCTGGATGTACTTTCAGCTTTAATCTGGTGGCTCTGTCACATGTCACCCTCCCCTAGTAAAGATATTTACTGACACACCACTCTCTAATTCCTGGAGAAAGGCATTCTGCTTGTCCAGAGAGAGCTCTTTGTGCACTACATTTGTTTATAAAGTTACTCATGCAGAAGTACCTGCAAGGTCAGGACCTACATTTTCTCTCAGCAGCAATTATGAGCTGCATGTTAATGGTGAAACCACTCATGACTTAATGCTACAGCAAATGATGGTGTAGCTTCAGAGGAGGAATGCCATTCCCACAGGGAATCTGTAATCAGTGATATAATTAATGAACAGATAATTTACACTGTGACTGCTGTAAACTCAGTACACACTGTCGTTTGCTGTACTGTCCTAGTCTCACTCTGTGCCAAAAGTGAATTATTCACAAATAGAATTTTCCACAAATAGAACCATTGAAATGGTTTGTTAGATGCTTTATTAATGCTGAGCTGTGAGGCACTGCATTGACCCAGTCTGTGAGATCCCCCCTAATTTGTACCTGTTTAAATGTGTGTAGGAGAACATTATCTTTGAGCAGGTAAATCCTCCAGACAGATCCTCAGCTACACTGAGTTACTCCAGCACAGAAATCATTTCTCTTCCTGACAAATAGCACCTCTGAAGACTGAGGAGAAGCTGAAGGATTTAGTATTTTAAAATTTGAGAAACTACAGAGATAAAAGTAAAAAGCTTCATTATTCAATGTGCCTCTGCCCAACCCAGCACCTGTTGGAGTTCAGGAAAATGCTCCTATGAATGTCACTTCAGAGTCATCCAGCATTTGGCAAAAACTTTGCAAAGGGTCTCCCCCAACATGAAAAAGGAATTCTTCAGCATTCAACAACCTCATATTTCTGATATGCTAACTCTTAAAATACTGTTTCCCTTTCTATAAATTCTATTTCATTACAAACTCTTTTTAATTTTTTTTAAATTTCCTATTACAAATGCAACTAACACAGATTTTCTTCTTATAAATCTGAGTTAATTAAATTGGAGTATGCCAGTGTAAGCAATCTCTTTTTAAATACAGGCTCTTTGGTTCCTGAAAATCCCTCTTATTTGGAATAACTGCTGTTACTTCAAAGCATCCAGTGAAAACCAAGGGTTCTTTCATTTTTTAATAAAGAGATTTTCTGGTCCAAGGGGGCACACCTGATATGGTTTGCATCCAAAGCAAGTGGTCTGTAATAAGTGGCCCAATGAAAGTTTAAGCCTGCTTTCAAGGGTCATCAGCTTTTCTGACTGTTACTTGATCTGTTTAGAACTGGCTAATTTGTTAATCAGAGCAAAGCTTCAGACTTACCGTGATTACCTCCTTAATGCTGTTTTCACACACTGATAATTAAAGCAAAAATCCTATACAAGATTGTCATATGCTTTTCTGCAAGCACAAAATACAGCAGCACCTGGTGGAGTATTAAATCATGCTCCAGATGTCAGAAGTTTGTTCTGTTCATACAGGGATTTAAAACTCATTTTCTCTAGTATTTTGCATCAAGGGTTTTCCTTTTCCTCTGACATCCTACCTATCAGTTGAGTTGATTTTCATCCCTCACCGCTTTATGGCTGCATGTTCTAGTGGGATTAGTCCCTATTCAGATGGTGAATAATGCAAAACAGACTTACCATCCTCTCTGTATCCCAGAGCTGGACAGTTTGGTCACAGCAAGCCTTGGATCCCAAAATGATGCAGAGTTTAAGGGTTTCTCTGCATGGAAAAGTCTCCATGATATAATCTGAATCTGTCTTTTGGAAAAGAAAAAAACAGACAAACAAAAACCAGAGTTAATTGGTGCCAAACTCCAGTTTTCAAACTAAACTTCAGTTTAGTTGAATCCTTCCCTAACAACTTCACATTAAATAAAAATAATCCAGTCTCCAATGAAGAGTCCCACACAGGATTTTACTCAAGATTTCCTAGGAGAATTTAAGCTGTGTCAGGCCAGTGTTCTTATATAAACTGTTTTCCCTATTACAATATGGACTGTGTGTAGGGAAAAAAGAGTGAAAATAGGGGAATGAAAAATGCATGTCAGCTGGGAGATAAGTGACCTGACTGGAAGAATATTTATGTGTTTTCTCCTGACTTGGCTTGGGGAAAAAAAACAAAACATCAGCTGTGAGCAGGATATTTCTGCCACTGAAAACCCACATGGTCACACTTGAGAATCTCCTGGAAAAATGCAGTGCTGTAGTTCAGAATCTGGAGAGTTTCTTGGAAAGGCATTTATCCTAACATCCATCAGGCAGGGCTGTGTTTGCCCTGCTTGAACTGGTCACTCAGGAGTTACCACAATAATGTCTGCTTTCAGCTCTTCAGTTTGCTAGAGAAATGCACAATGAAATCGTTCATTTAAAATACCTATTTACTGATTTTTATTTAGACCCAGCAGACTATTTTCTCTGCCTGAAAAGGCAGATGTGTTCACGTGTGAGCTCGCTGAGGCACAAAGTCCTTCTCTTCCTTACTCTGAGTGTGTTTAAGTCACGGAGAGAAATTCAGGATCATTGTTCTTTATAGTCTCTCCAGTCTGGGACTCAGATCCATGACTGTAGGCCAGTCTGGTCGCATGAAATAAAATATTTCTCCGGAACACCACAGTTAGTCTTTAACTGATTTACTGCAGTTAAACAGTAACAGTGAGAGTGTTCATAGTCCCGAGGCTGGTGGCAAAACCACCCGTACAAACACGGCATTCATGAGAGCAGGAGACAGGCTGAGCTCTCCCTCAGCCCCAGAGAATGGGGCAAGGCAGCAAGGAAATCCCAGCCCAGCTCTGCAGCCCAGCTGGAATAAATTCTGAAATGAAAGGTCTCTAGATACCAAGCAAGAGCGGGAATGTTTTGAAGGTTTTGCGGGGAGAACGTTTGGTCTCCACATGGATGTCTGGGGTGAAGTCACCTCCGAGCCTGGCAGCAGATGGGAAATGAGAGAACACCCAGCAGTGGGGACAGGCAGCTGGGTACTCCAGGGAATGATGCTGGGCTGAGCTTCTCCTTCCCTGCTAGTCAGAGGAGGGAGCTGTACAAAAACAAAAATAAAAACAAAACAAGATTATGAAATCTGTTCAAGGTGGATGAGCTAATCTTCTCCCCATTCCTCCTTTTCATTTCCAGCACACTGGCTGTGATCAGCCAAAATTCCAAATCAAGCTACTGGATGCTTTGCTCAGCTACCACTCAGCTGAAGCAGCCTTCGTGTCAGATGATCTATGATCTCTTTATTACATGGAAATTGCTCCTGTTTAGATGGCTTAGGGAGGAGCAGCTCAGCCACTGAGGAAGCTCTTCCACCTTTCTCTGTCCATCTTTAGCTGAGTTTCTGAGTTTGTTACTCATCCCTCCTGTTTTGTAGGCAATGCTGCTAACCAGAACTTTGCAAACTTCCAGAGAATGCTTTGCATGGGCCTTTCCAAGCTCTTGAACCACTCATGGTCAGAATTTATTTATTTATTTGAACACTTTGGGCGTCTCACGCAGTATTCTGTGTCCTGTAAATCCCAGACTGCCTGAATGCTTATGGAAATACCAGTATCTGTGGAACACAATGGCCTTCCAGAATGTCTGCAATTTTGCAAGCTTATTTGTGTCAACAGAAGACAGGAAATTGAGTGTGGCAATAGCTGGGAGGGTGTGGGGAGCAGCAGTGGGGAGGAGCAGCTCCATGGATATCCTCAGGCAATGGATGGAGGGCAGGGGGGTTGTGCCATTATTTATCCATAGCACTGGGAAGGTACAGCTAAAAAAATCACTACTGGGAGAAAAGAGGAGGGTTCAGAGACAATTTGAAGAGCAGATGTGCTATGGTTCCACTTACTTATCTCATTGTTGGACATTGGGACTGCTGTAGGATCCAGGGAATGCTCCAAAGGGAGCAAGAGTCTGTGAGCAGTGCCTCTGTCATCCAAAGTGTAGATTCCAGATTTTACACCTCCTCTAAAGGCAAAGCTGTACTGGCTGCCTGGGCCAGGCTCCCACACCTGAGCTGGCTCCAGAAGAGCTCAGGGATGGGTGCTACCCCTGGCTCAGCATCCTGTGCCCTCTCAGCATCACTCAGCCTGGCAGGTCCCTTTCAGGAGCCATCAGCCCAGGGAGAGGTCTGGAGAAGGTCTGGACAAGGTCTGGAGAAGGTCTGGAGAAGGTCTGGACAAGGTCTGGAGAAGGTCTGGAGAAGGTCTGGAGAAGGTCCATCCTCCTCCTCCTCCTGTCCCCAGAGGACAGCAGTAACAGCTGAGGCTGGAATCTCAGCTCTGCCTGCATCCTGCATCTCCCTGCACAGAAATACTGCTCTTCCCAGCAGTGATGACTGCACAAACAAACAACCTCCCTGGGGCAGAGGGGTCAAAGCAACAGATATTTAATAAATAACACAGTGTAGAGAAAAATCTCAGCTAGAACCCACTTGCTTTTAGGGTCTCATAAATATTCCCCAACACTTTCCCTTTGGAGAGGCATTTTCCACAGCTGAAGTCTGCTCAAAACAGGTGGCCAGGGTTGTTTTGCTGTTTGTTTGGGGGAGCTCTGCAGCAGAATTACAGCTGCCATGTTCTAGTTTTCAACACGTTCAGAAAATAGAAACAAGTAGTCTTCTTTGTGGAGCTACAGACAGACACAATAAGCCAAGTTTTAAGGCTGCTTCAGTGCTGGTGGAGTTCTCACCAAGGGAAATATTTTTTGTATGAGTAGTAAGATTTTTCTGATTGCTTTTTGTGCTTCACTCGCAGCTTTGAAAGCTGTTGACACACATGCACAACAGACTTTGCCTTTTATTTTTTTCTGCTCAATTGAAAGCAGCTTTTCTTTCCTTAGATTTATGATATCTTGTTTTCCTGAGTATTAAAATGCTTTGAGAAAAGACAGAAAAATATATTAATTTTCCACAGGCAATATATTTTAGTAGAAAATTGGTGAATGCTTATGTTAAATCTAAGCAAATCAAGCTGTTAAGACATGGAAATACAGTATTAGCAAGCAAGCTTTAAAAAAAAGATAGTTAGGCAAGAGAAACATAGAAACAACCCCCAAACCTGTGCAAATGATCTGTAAAGAATCAGCCTTACATGTAAGGGTATGGAAGCAAGACTTGTTTATCATGACCTTTAACAAATCTGTGTTATGATTTGGAGCTGAGTCCAACCTGTATCATCTGTTCTGCCTCTTTCAGCAGCAGAAACTCCAGGGCTTCATTCAGTTCAGGGCTGGTTTGCAGCAATATAAATGATTTATCCTAAAATTGGGCAAATCTCAATTCAGGTGTGATGCTGGAGCCCTTTACCTCAGAAGTAACGCAGCAAAAACAGAGACACGGATTTTGTGCAGTTTCTTGAGGAAAGGTCTGAGGATTTGTACACAATTTGCATTTTGCCCTTTGGCACTCACATAATTAGGGACATCTCTAGATTTGTTTTTCAAATTGAGACCATGAGGGGAGCGACAGTGAACTCCTGTGTGAGCCTACAGAGCTCTGTTTGCCAAGGTGCAAGGCTTTTCCCAGGAAAGGAAACAAAGGCTTCATTTTAGGGAGCTTTATAATGAACCTTTTAGAAAAGATGGGAGAATGTGTTAACAAAGAATAAATGTAACAGAAATGGAGATATTTAAATTGTATATCCCCTAGAATTATCTTCAGGGGTTTAAAGGTTTTAAAACTTAAGATGTTCTTGGAGGGGAAGTCAGGCATTCATTTTTTTAATGCAGAAAAAAAAGTCAAGATGGCTAACCTTGCACGTATTTAATTTAGCTCCAGCAATGTTTATAGCAGGGGGGACACAGTGTTTTACTGCAATAAGATGAATATTTATTAACAATTCGAAATGATCTGTTCCAAAATGTACAGTGCACTCCCAGTGATGTTTGACCACAGAGGCCCAGGTGTTTCCTGTCTGAGTTTGGAAGGCTGCTGGCATGTGATGGGATATTGAGCCATGCTTTTGTAAGTTTAATGAGAGCACAGCAACATTTTATTCTGCCTCATCCCTCGAAATGCAAATGGTTAAAAATTTTTAAACATTGGCATTGCCTAATCTAATGTGGAGGATGGACTCAGCAAATCTGTTAATATGCACAAGGAGCTGCCACTGTTCTTTATTCCAGCTTCTCTGCTGGAGTTCTGTGAACTGTTTCACTAACAGGGAATGGGAAAGTGAGGAACTCAATAGGAATTGATCACTGTGTGTTGATGGTAATTCCCCAGTGTTTGCTGGTAATGGTCTGAGTTTGGGCTTTGTTCTTTCTGAACAGTCCAGCTGGGCTCACTGCACTGCCCAGTAGGTCCCATCTCAGCAAAGGGTTTCAAGACTATTAAGGTGACCCTAATTAGACCCTTTTCACACATCCAGAGAGAATTTTAGTGATGATTGTACTTGCAGGAGACTGCAGTGATACATTTCTCCTCACCCAGACAAATGTGAAATAACAGAAGATAATTCCTGAGAGCAGAGGTGAACAGAACAGCTCCTGGCAGTGTCCTGCTCCTGCTGCCAGCCCACCCCTGGACCCCTCCACCCACCCCTGCACCTTTCCTTCCAGGAGAAATGGGAGCAGGAGTGGAGAATGGGCACTTGGCTGATGTCCTGAAAAGCTCCCAAGGCCAGCCCTTGTCACTCAGCCACCATTAAATGGGCCAGAAACTTCAGTGTTAGAATCTTCAGACAATTTTACTGACATCTAAAACCCATCATTATTGAGCTTGGCCTCCCCAGCATTTCCATGTTACCAGTGTCTGTGTCCAAGCCACTGAACACAAACCCAGTGACAGGCAGGCTGACCTAGTTTTCCATGACATGCTCCCCATGTGGAAAGCTTCACCTTGGGACCCTAAGTGCGTGCCATGTTTAGAAAGTGTGCTCCTCTGTCTCTTCTCAGGGAGGAAATTAGGTTTCTGTTTATTTCTGTTTACTGCAGAAAGGCTACTAAAGCTCTCAGTGTGCAGATTTTCTGTGGAACTCGGAGCTGTGCTGCTGGGAGCAGTTGTACTCCTGTGTGGTCACCACATCACAACAGGGAGAAGATTTCAAGAGCATTCTGTTGTTTACAAAGCCCATTTCTTTTGGAAAGCTGATTTTGACAGTAGCTGTTTGCCTTGGGAAAGGGTGAGAGTGTTGTCATATTCTCAGAAGGACCAGAAGTGCTTCTCCAAGAAAAGTAACATCAAAGTCACTTCTGGAGAGACATGACCAGCCAAGGGAAGGCAGTGAGTGCCAGCCAAGCTGGCTGCCAGCTGAGCTAACCCAGTTCTGCAGGTCCCCATGGGTGTTTGGGTGGAATCAGGGAACCCTGCCTGCTTCCACAGCTGTGTCCACATGTGAGGGCAGTGCTAGACTGCCACAAGCCCAGTGTAACCCTGCTTTATCCCATCCACTTCAAAAAACAGCTCCAGGGTGCCTGGGAAGGCAAAGCTGAATTGCAAAACCCCTCTGCGAGGAGAAGGGAACAGAGATTTTGGACAACATTTCCAAGCCCGGAAGGGAAGGTATCATTAGAAAGCTTGATTTCTGAACAAGCCAAGCCTGTCACTCGGGAGCCATCTAGTGCCTGCCTGGTCCCTGCATGGGGAGAGTGACCACAAACTGCCCAGCTACACCCCAGACCAAACCAAGGCACATGGAATGGTCAGATCCACTGTCCCAAGAGTTTGTGTCCAGTCCTGGAAGCCAACATGCATAGAAATGTTTTGGTTCTTCTGATGATTTGCATGTCACAGAATCTAACCTTTATTTTGAATAGTAATTAACATATTGGCTACAGATATTAATCGAAGACAAGAGGGTGAGGAAATGCTCCCTGCATTGGTTTGTGCAATGTTTCTATAGGTGGGACCAGAGGTGTGGGCAGGGCACAGCTAATCCCATAAACTCCTTCCACACTCCCCATTCACTGGTACAAGGGCTGTTCAGATTAAAGGATGTGCTCTGAGGATGGGAAGCAGCATGTTTGGTGTTTGAACATGCTGGGATTTTCCTAAGTTCCACCAGCCCTTGTTTTTCACTGCTTCTTTCTCAGTCTCACCTTTTAAGCTTTACTTTGTTATTCTTTATCCACTTGGGAGTTGTGGATAACGGGAGTAGAATTATGTACAGCAAACTTCTTCTCTTATGAAGAATTTTATATTCAGGTTTTGTTCTAAAGAAGTCCCAGGGGGGGTGTGTGACTTGTATTTATGTACTCTTACTGAAACGGGAAAAAGTCTTTCTTTTAGTTGAAAGTTTAGGAAAAAGGAACAGAGCTGACCCAGGCTATCTTCAGAGAGTCTTTTCAAAAAAAAATTCATGCATTAAAAGGTGTTTGATCCAGCTGCCTATTTTCACTCACAACACAACAATCTACCTTTGAATTCCAGACTCAAAGGTGATTATTGCACTTTATTTTCCAAAGTGACCATAAAACACTGTTAAGCACCTTCATATTGCTCCAGCCCAGCCCAGGCTCTCCAGAGCTGTGGCTGGAGTCCAGTCCCTGCTTTTCCTGCTGCTGCTGCAGCAATCCTCCTTTGAGCTACCCCATCCTCAGATCCAGCTTGGATCATGCAGGAAAAAGCCCCGTGTGCCACTCCACACAAGGCAGTGCCACTGGAGACCAGCTGGCCCTGCTGGGTGCCCACTGCAGATGCCCCTCACAGCTCAGCCTGAAACAAGGAGAAAATCCTCATGAAAGAAATGCTCTCAAGAAGTGGACTCTGGTAAAGAATTCAATATTGTCACTGTGGTCACTCCAGGTAGAAGGAGGTGTGTCCCACCATGTAGCCTGGGCTGATCCCATGAGGGAAAAGAAGTTGTTCTATGCCCAGAAACACTAATCAAGCCATTTCTCTATAAAGTAAAGCCATTTTTCCTCGAGGATTTTCCTTTGTTTCCCTCTCCCACACGAATCTCAGCCCCATATCTCCATGACCCATCCACTGCGCAGCACTTGGTCACGCTGTGGATTTCCCAGAGAAAAATGTGTTCTGAGTAGTCCCCACGAGCTCTCAGGACAGCTGGGGCAGCTTCCAGGCTTCCCAGCATGGCAAAAACTTCAGGAGTTACTGCAGGGAGATGAGAGCACATTTGTACAAGCTGCATTTTCCTGCAAAGTCAGGCTAAAAGGGACCTGGAAACATTTGCTGGACATTGAGGAGGCTTCTCCTTCTCCTTCTCCTCCTCCTGCTCCTTCTCCTTCTCCTTCTCCTCCTCCTGCTCCTTCTCCTTCTCCTTCTCCTCCTCCTGCTCCTTCTCCTTCTCCTTCTCCTCCTCCTGCTCCTTCTCCTTCTCCTTCTCCTCCTCCTGCTCCTTCTCCTTCTCCTTCTCCTCCTCCTGCTCCTTCTCCTTCTCCTTCTCCTCCTTCTCCTTCTCCTTCTCCTCCCTGAGGAGTACTCTGAGAAGGAGATGATTTTATATAACAGCATTTCTAAGGCACAGAGTCACACCTAAAGCAAAGTAGGCTCCAGCCTGTGTCCTGTCCCCTGCTTTTTGTTTCTCTGGTAAAATTCCATCAGATCTCAGGGTTTGAGTTCAGAGCCATTTCCAGGCAGCCCTGGTGGATGGAGCCCCTCCATTATCAGGGAGATTTACTCATGGTTTTTGCCATGCAGAAGGCTGGAAATGAGAACACCCCTTTTCCCCTGTGCTGACTGCAGCAGTTTTTGGTGCAGGCACCCTGGGGAAGCCGTGATTCAGTCCTGCAGCCACGTAACAACGTGGCCTAATGAGTAACACATTTGTACTTTCCATTCTCCGTCTGAGAAAGGGCCTATAAATAAAGCATATTTGCCCTCAGATCAAGAAAACCTTTTTTTTTAAATAATGTCATTAAATTTTAAATTAGATGGATAGGCAATTACTGGCGAAAATGTTAAATACTGGATAACCTATGAATATGACCTAATTTAATATAATTTCATAAATGCTTGAATTCAATTAAATAAAATTTTTTGTGTAACATTTAAACTGTTTGCTTAGCTTTCCCCAGAGCTCACAGTAGGTTACTATGAGCCAAACAGCATTACAGCATTTGTTTAAAATGCCAGAAGGCTTAGGATAGATCCCATATACTTGGAGCTGAATCCCCAGTCACTGGACAGACATTTCTAGGCAGAAGCTGCTGCATTAAATAATTGCTAGCTAATAAATATATTTTAGACACATTATAAACCTGGACATTAAACCTTTTAGAGTAAATGAGATGTTTATTGCAGAAGAATATATAATTTGCTGTTTTGACCTGGGTGCGTTGTCATGGAAACCCAAATCTTTCTTGAGCAATAAAAAATCTGCTTGTCATCTGATTTGAGCTGGTTATTTGCACAGGTGGTTTTCTTAGCAGACAAGTACTTTGTAAAAACAAATCTATTCTTTCTCAATAGTTCCATTATGTGTTTCCACAACAATGTGTTTCATTTCACTAGTTTTGTAATTAATGATCCATTATCAACTAATTAAATCACATTTAGATTTTATATGAGTTCATCTGTTACACAACACTTGCTCCCCAATCCTCCTTCCTGGGTGTGTTAAGCTTGGAAAAGTTTTAATTAATGGTGAGAATGAAGTACTCATGAGGTTGCAGGTACTTCAGACAGACTAAAGTAGTAACAAATGTGGACACATATCCAACAATTTAATACCAATTTCCTTCAATGAAGTAAAGCAGCAGTAGGAATAATTTAAATCAGATTTCCAATCCCTACGTAAAACTATTGTAAAATATTAAGTTCATCTGTTTTCAGACAATGGAAACTGAAATATGAACGATGCTAACAGTTCCAAAATGTCATCTAAAACAGAATTTAACTTAATAGACGACATCTTTGGTGTTAGGCCTGCTCCAGACCCCCCTGAGATGGGTGAGAAGATGTTTATTCACTGATTTCTCATCGGATTTTGGATTTGCAGGCTCTTGGGTGGAAGCTGTCTCCAGCTGTCACAGCCATCACACAGGAGAGCTGGTTTGTAGATCTGGGCTGATTTTTACAGTATCATAAAGAGCAGCAATAGTAGAGGTGGGATGGAAACACGTAAGACAAAAGAAAGCGCTTTTGGTCGTGTGCTGTTTTTTACGGGAGTTTTAAGACAAAGATAACACAATGATGGAGCTTTGAACAGCGCCTGTGTGATGTCACTGACTCTTCTAAACTGTTTGAGCTGGAGACTGATGCTATCCAGGATCCAACAGGACCAGGTGGACACTGTTTTTTCATTTCTGTGCCGTGGGGAGAGGTCAGGCTGGCTGGGAGCTGGACATGGAGCTGCTGGGCTGGGAGGGGTGGTCAGTGACTGCAGAGCAACATTAAAAACTCCTTGGGGCTCTCATGGGGGTGTCTTGGGGTCCCCTCCACGGGGCCCAGTAGTGGCTCAGAGTGAGCTCACCTGAAAGAGGTGAAGACCTAAAGAAAGAAATCCTGTGTCCCATCTGGAGGAAGAGGAAGGGTTAAATGGAAAATTTCCAATTTGAAGCCATTTGCTTCAAACTGAGCCGCTTTCCTTGGTGGTTTTGAGCATCTGCTACAAAGAAGCTCTGCAGGACTTCAGATTTCAAGAAAATACCCGAGGCAGATAACAGCCCCTCACACATCCCTTTGCCAGTGTGGCAAATAGTGTAAACAGCTTTTTAAGACCGATTATACAAGTGATGTGTTTAGTCTACAAGCTGGGTACCACTAACTAAAGCACCTTTGTTTCTGCTTGGAATGACTTTATCAAAGATTCAAGTTTTATGCTTTCAGTGGAATGTTAAATCACGTGCAACGCCAGTGCCTTGGGAATGCAATGCTTCAGGGCAGTGTTTGGGAAAAATGTTACTTGATTTGATTACTCTGCTTATGGAATTTTGCCAGAGGACAGCAGTATATTTATTTAGCATTATATTTAAAAAATAAATTTGGTTTTTGTGCAAAAATGGACACTCGGAGTATTGTAACTAACTCACTAGATGGCACCACAGCCCCAGGAACATGGAAAGGACGCGCTCAGTTTATCTGGAATGCAGTTTGCTTTTACACCACAGATGAGGTGTGATGGTGATGAGAATTTCCACGGAGCAAAGGATGCTGAGGTCTCGGCTCACACACACGGGTTTGCCCTGTCCCACACTCTGCACTGAGGAGGTCAGGACCTGGAACACAACGAGAGGCTCAAGGGGATTGTGACTGCAGCAAATATTTTTGTCCACAAAAAAATGGAAGTAACTTCTCTGAAGGGTGGAAGGAGCAGGAAAAGAAAAGGTTTTTAATTTTTTAAGAGGACTCAGGAAAAGAAGGAGCTGTGGCCAAAAGTGGAGTGACAGCTATAACACATTGAAAATGCCAACAAACTTGGAAGGGCTGTGCTTGTGGAACAGAAATTCTACAGAAAGCTTGGAAAAGAGGAAAGACTTTCCAGATTGAATTGGAGGGTAGATAAGAGGTATTCTAGGAATATTATATTTCCTTATCTTGGAGAAAGAAAGTATTCTGTCCATAATCCTACTATTTCCCTGAAGATTAGTGAATAGCAAACTAGGGCCAGCTCTTCATCTGCTGTTGACTTTCGTGGCTCCTCTGACTTTAAGTGAAGTCACTGAGTTAAACCAGATGAAGATCAGATCTCTGTGAGTTTGAAGCATTTATCAAGAGAGCAGATAACATCTTTTTCTCTTTTTCTTTATCCTGAAGAATATTATTAAATTACGTGCAAAGTTTAGGCATCCTGTATTTTCCCTAAATTTCGTTAACAGTGTGGGTTTTATTGAAGCACTCAGATGTTCCGGTGGTTACTTGCATTCTTCTTTAATCGATCTCATCCAGGCTGATGCATTGTATTTAAAGTAGCAGTTTGGTGATCCTCAGGTTCCACACTGGAGCTGAATGTGTGAACGGTGAGCTCTGCCTGATGAGGTTTGGCAGGTTTAGCTGTTGTTGGCTAAGCCATGAGCACCTCCAGCTGTTCACCTCTGTGCCTGCCAGCAGCAGCATCCTCTGGAGAGGGTGACACCATGGGACATGTGCTGACATGTGCATGACAGCGCTTGGAGTGGCCCAGTTCAGTGAGCTGGCAGCACTGGTGAGGGGATGGGGAAGGACAGGAGTGAGGGGTGGACACACTCCTCTGTGCTGGCATGGACACACAGACAGCAGCTGGGGTGGAACAACAGCCACAGCCACAGCTGAGGGTGACAGAGAGCAAAAGGTGTCACCACACCTGCAGAAGAGTGTCTGTCTGTCTGTCTGTGTGTGTCAGTCCAGCCCTGCCAACAAAACACTGAGCACCTTCTCAATCTCATCTTCCTCATAGGTGTTAATGCCTCAACCAAAGCCCACCAAAATTCACCAACTCTGAGTCAGTTCTGAACAAGGAGTCAAAGTGAGGGGCTTCCATTTCATTAATAAAATCAAAATTACTTGCAGTTTTGTGTTTTCTGACATTATTCCAGTGTTTCATGTTCCTTTGTCCAATAGTGCTTTACATGAGCTGAGGCTCAAGTCCTGTTTTGTGCAAGGTCTCCTTCTTCAGAGACAGCAGCAGGTCCACAGGGTGAGCAGTGAGTGAGCCTGAAGTGTAACCTGGTTATTTTTAGAAAAAAATAATATTCTTTCGCATTATTTCCAAGCCTGGTAACCATGTTTTTCCTGTTGATTTGGTGAAAAAGAGTCTTATTCTTTTCACTGAGGTACAAATTTTATTGTATGAAGATGGTTTTAGCATTGGAACTGGTGTTACCGACTCAAAAGTCTCTGAGTGAAAGAAAAAGCTTCATCAAAATTGTAACTGCAGAATAGAGGAACTCAACTGATGTCACCTGGCTATCAGACAAATATTGGTTTTAGCTATGGAGGATTTAGAAGCAAGTGAACTCAGATTTTCTCCAAACTTCACAAATCTGTGCCTGAAAATGTCTGTTTGTCTGTCTCCAGTCACACCTCCCAGGAATCTGTGACACATTGGAGCCATCAAACACCATAATCTCAGGAGAAAGTGCAAGATGAATTCTGTGATGTTCAAATCCTTCTTTTCCAGCCACCCTCCTTTGATTGCTGGTGCAGAGCTGCCCTGCTGGCAGAGCAGGGGTGACAGCAGTTCATCTGCACTGAAGGTTCCAATTAGTTTGTGTCCAATTCAGGCTGCTGAGATGTGCACCCAGCCTTCCCCAGACAAGTTGTCTTTCCACAAAAGCAAGCATTGACAGGCGGGGGAGGAGTGATTTAGCCATTTGGCCAGGATTGAAAGACTTTGTCTTGCAGGCAGAGTGCCTGGCTTGCAGGAGGTGCCAGAGGAGTGGGTCCTGCTCCCACACCCCCTGCCTGGGCTGGGCTCCTCCTCTGGGCAGAACTGGAGCTGATGAAATGTTTCTGTTTGGTTTAAAGCTAAGGTGGGTGCTGGCCCACTTAGGCCAGTGTAACTTTTGCTCAGGAGATCACAGCAAACCTCTCAAGGGAAGCTCAATGGGTTTGGGTGGCCTTGGGAGCTGCTCTGGTGACACAGGTGGGACACAGCAGAGCATCCTTGGCTTGGTGCCATGGGTTACTCCAGGTGGGAGCTGCCACAGCCTGACTCTGTGCCCCTGAAAGTCACAGGCAGCTTGATCACTGCTGTCACCAAGCAGCAGGGCTGGTTACACAGAAACCATTTGGTACCAGTATCACCCTCCTTCGCTGAGGTGTGACATTTTCAATTGCTTCAAATTGGCAGAGAGCTCGTATAATTGAAGTATTTGAATAATAAGGCTCATTTCCTTAGAAATGTTAACAGGGCTGTAACCCAGTGCAGCGTGGCACATGGCCCCTGATGCTTCAGTGCCTCTTTCCCCTTAATCCTGACACCTACAGAGTTTCTAAAAAAAATAAAAATGAAAATATGAAAAATGGCTACAGCAGTTGTATTTCTTTAAAAATACTGTAATGGAATTTGTTATTATAGGTCATTACTGTGCACCCATAAATATTTACATATTTTTATGCTGTATTCACTGGCCATGACAGATTGAAAATAGTTCTGTGGTTTCTGTGTTTTAATAACAGTGTGTTTCTTTCAATATTTTCCAGTAGTCAGCTGCGTATTTCTAAATGATCATTCTGGAGGTTGCCTCTCCAGACAGAGATATAAAAATATATTTAACCCACTTGTAATATATTGGATTTTTCTTTATAATCTCATTAAAAACTGTGCAGTGAACACAAACCCATAATTTACCTGGTGTTGTAGTTTCATTAAACATCAAAAGGGTGCTTGATGGAGTAGAATAATCCTATTCTGCATCCTTCATTGAACATCTTTCAGAATAAGTTTATTCATTTAATTAGAAGGTTTCTCTGTGTGAAGATTGCACTGGTTTTACCAGTCTGACCGAATTTGCATTTGTTATCCAAAGCACCCTCTATTTAACTGCACTTAGGATAAGTGTGTTAGGACACGTGCTGCAAAATATCTCCACAAATTGGTACTTATTTTTAAAATTGTGTTAGTACTAATTCAAAAGTGAAGGAGCAGAGAAGCTCCATTACACTTTAAAGTGGAATTTTCCCTTCAAATCTGTGGATTAGTCATGGCAAACAATGAAATGTTTAACTCAACATTAAATGGGATTATTAAATATCTTTTCAAAGTGGAAAATCACATGCATTATTCTATCCCCAGTACAAAAGGACAGTGAATTAGTTTCTCTCTTCATTCAGTATAAAACAATGATAATACCACAGGCACACTTCAGCCTCAGAGGACCCTGCTGAACCTCATCCACTGGAAGCTGTCTGGATGGGTTTAACATGAAGGTGACATTCTTTGTGATTAAAACATGGCTTTGTTGTGATCATGGTGAGCCTTGTAAAGGCTGGGATGTTGCAGGATGATCTGCTGTGAACTGGGATATTGCAGCTCTGAGCTCCCCATGCCAGGCCTGGATGCAGACAGGAATTCAGAGAGATGCTGAGCAGCTCAGCAGACAGAACACTCACTTGGAAGAGTGAAGGCTTCTCATCTCCATTTTTCTCTTTTATGTGTCTGGCTTTGGGGAGTGTGACCTTTCTGCCAGGGGATCGATGTGTCTGTAACCATTAATTCCAGGCAAAGCAGGGCCTGTTTGTAGCACTGGAGATTAGGATGTAACACATGGGCAGGTCTCTCCCTTCTCCAGAATGGATAGGTGGCTAACTAGGCAGTTCTCCTCCTAATCAATGGCATTGGCTTCCCGGGGAAAGGGATGAGCTCTGGCTGTAGACATGCAGAGATGGATGGCTCTTCCACATCCAAAACAGCAAGAAGGGAATGGAGCTGGAATACTTTAAAAGCAATTTTTTTTTCACTTCCATAATATCTGACTCCCTCTCATGCCTGTGTTGGGTTACATGCAAGCTGATTTCCTGCACAGTATGAAATATATTGCAGCTGTTTTCTAGAATTAGATATTTTTTCTCATGTGAGTAATAATCAAAAGAAACATTAATAGAAGTAAAAACATTGCTGAGCCCCAAATTTATGGTATTTACTCCCAGATAAGCATGAAAAGCTTGCAGCCAACTATGCAGAGTTCTTTTTAAGAAAAAAAATATCAGATGGAAATTATGCCAGGCTAACAGGAATTGTCTTTCTTGGGCATCTGAAAGGATCTTTGGAAGTAGGATTGCTGGCTAATGAGATCATTTGAATACTCTTTGTACATGGTTGACAATCCCACTGGACAGAAGAGGTTCACCATCCTTCACCTCTTGGCCTGTCTCCCATTGAGCCGTGACAAGGCTGCTGAAATGGATTCCATGGAGACAGCTCTGGAGAAAAACAGGGGAAGGGCACTCCCCAGAGTTCCATACTGCAGCTCCTTTGCAAAGGAAAACCCTTCCTTTCCTCCCAGGAAAACCCCTCCTGTGCCCAGGGCTCGAGCCCTTGCAGTCCATACAGCACAGTGCCCTCTTGGATTGCAAAAAAGTCTGTAACTGCAGAGAATCACTCCAAAACTCTGAGCTTTTTGTACTCAGCTATTCATGGGTACATGAATTTCTTGAACAAGTATGAAGAATTCTTCACTGTGGTACACCAAGTCTGTTGTGGAGGGTCAAAAGCTTTATTGTGAGCTGAACCACCAGTGCTCAGAACTAATCAGGGACTTTGTTGTGGTTTATTTGGGCCATTGGGGGGACCAGTAAGAGATAAGAGATACTCAGTTGTGTTCAGGTGATTGCTTCTTTTGTTGCTGTAATTACTCCTTGGAGGCTGGTTAGTAGTTAAAATAATCTGACACTTTTGTTAGACAAATCCATGTTAAACCAACAGGACAGGTAACTTGAGGCATAAGTCAGAAATAAGACAGTGGCTACATCATGTTTTGAGGCTCCCTTAACAGTCAGTATAATAAAGGTTTTTTTATCCCTGACCAGGTTTTCTGCCTACCAGAACATCCAGGGCAGTGGCAAAATTGCTTCCATAGAAAGGAACTAGATGAAAAATTACTGTTTTTGTATACAAAATGTTTTGAACATAGGAGATACATTTCAAAAATTTTATCTTTTCATGGGATGAAGTAAAGTTTAATCATTTGATTTTGTTCTGAATATTCAGAGCAGGAAATAAATCTTGATTTCCTTTAGCATTTGTGTCTAGTCCTCTCGTCCTGCTGCTGTTCAATGTCCTGGCTATTCTGGGATGCTGTCATCTCCATTTCATTTTTCTTAGAAAATTCTCTCCCTGAGCTTTGTGCCATCCCCACATGAAGCTGTAGCAAATAAAACAAGAACAAGTGCAAAGCCATGCCAAAAACTCAGTCATTGAGCCAAGAACAGGTTTTGGACTGAGTCAGCATCTGTCGTGGTGCAGCAGGCTGCTGTTTTTCTGGGGTGGCTGCCATGGTGTGCTTCAGCAGCAAAGCATTCCCCTTAGACAGTGTGGGTGTAAACCCGTCTCTACTCCAGGGGCAAAATTCCCGTCAGCTTCAAGGAGATGAGGGTGTCTTTTCAATTCTCTGGGCTCAGTGTGAGATTTCTTCTGTGTGGCACACTATGGTAATGCTTTGCTTTTCCCACATTTCCTGTGGATTACTTGATATGACAACTCTTGGTCTTTATTAAAACTTCTTCTTCTTCTTTTTTTTTTTTTAATTTCACTTTGTTGTTGTTTCCATCTAGCCCTATAATGAAAAAGTAAAACATTTACCATGAAGACAAAGTAAGTCTGTTGTCCCTTTGGATTTGAAATAAATCTTCAACATCAGAATGAAAGGCAGGTGCTTGAAGCTGTGTCTGGAAGATGTTGAGGTGAAATACACTTTGAGAAATGAGAAATGGCAGAATTCCTTGGCATGCTAATCCTGAAGTAGCTGTGTTGATCCTGTCCAAGGGTTGCCTACATACAGCCACTGAGAGAAACAAATCTAAGTTTGTTTTAAATAGATTAGTCAAACTTCACTAAGTGCTTGTGTCGACATTCTCATTGGAAATTAAAGTGACCCTAATCCAGTTTCATTCACTTAGAAAATTGATTACCTGTATGGACAGAGCATTGCAAGCAATAATATTCCCACGCCTTAATGAGTCACCATCCATCAGCTGCCTGTCAATAACGTGTTGTCTGTAAGCTGCCATCCAGCCCAGCTTCCCTGTCCTGAGAGGGGCTGGCAGCCTGCCCTGCTCAGGGCATGACAGGCTGGGATCTTTGCATCTCCACTGCCTTCAGATCACACCCAGCCTGCAGAAGTTTAGGCATTTGTTGGGTGAGTGCTGTGGGCTTTGTGCAAACAGATCTTCTCCACGTTCAGGCCCACCACAGGAAACTGGGTTTGAGTGCACTCCGTGCAGGAGAATGAAAAAACCTATTTCTGTGCCAATTTTGGGTGCAGACAATCTGTGTCAAGGACAGGGTGCAGGCAAGAGGGGCTATGGCTGTATCAGTTTTATTCAGCCTGGAGGAGCTTTGGGGTGACCCAATTTTCTCTTCCAGTGCCTGAAGGGAGCCTGCAAGAAACATGGAGAGACTATGGACAAGGGGCTGGAGTAACAGGACATGGGGAATGGTTTCACACTGACAGAGGGCAGGGTTAGATTAGATTTTAGGAAAAAATCCCTTATTATGAGGGTGATGAGGTGCTGACACAGGTTTCCTGGAGAAGCTGTGGCTGCCCCATCCCTGGAAGTGTCCAAGGCCAGGCTGAACAGGGTTTGGAGCAACCTGAGATAGTGGAAAGTGTCCCTGTCCATAGCAGAGAAGTTGAAACTGGACAATCTTTAGGATCCCTTCAATTCAGGACATTCTGTGATCCTTTGTGATCATTTCTTTGCAGTACTTCATGGAAAGCCAGCATGCTCTCATGCCATTTTTGGCCAGAGTTTGGTTGGTACAGGGGTGCAGTCACACAGGTAGTTTGCCAAGAAGGTGATTTCTGTGAGCTGATTTACCATCCTGAGGGTCACACAGGCTGAGCTCCAGCTGGGCTCTGTGCTCATCCAGCAGCTCCTGCCCCAGGAGTACAAAATGCTGGTGGAAAACTGACCCAGCAATCGTTCAATGCCCCGAGTGCAGAGCAGACAGACCTTGAGCAATGCTAATTCAATGCAAGGGGCCAAGGTAGATGCAACTGCAATTTCAGTTTTTCCATCATTATTTCCAATAAGTGCTCCTACAATTTTAAAGCTCCACAAAGTTGACAATACAATGGAACAACTGTTCGTGAATTGCACGGTTTAAATTAATTATGAGCCCCAGTGAAGGAAGTAAGATGAACAAGTGAAAAGAGCTCTGCAGGGCTTTTCAAATTACTGTAAAGTTGGGAAAATTGGGCCCACTGTGTCTATTACCCACTTTATAACAGTTGTAACTCGATTGTTTTGTTTGTCGCACTGCTGGATACTCTCACGGATCTTAAAGCCTTGCCAGTTGTTTTATTTATTGGTAATTTTGTTGAGTGCCACGGTAAAGATGAAATAATTGGACTTTGTTTATGGTGCCAAAATACTCTTTCCTGAATGGCTGTTTTCAGCAGTCAGTGCAGTTAAATAAACTCACGGTCCAGATACCACAGGGAAGTTTAAGGAGGGTATTGGTTATTTGCTTCCTGATTATCTTCACATTTAAATCAAGTGAAGCACAACTGGGTTTAAATTTTGAAACAGCTTTTCACTACCTTCCACTGTACTTGTATTGAGACAGAGTCTCTGTGTGGAGTTTTGTCCTCCTCATGGTCATCCAAACTCACTCAAATTCACCCCTGTTCTTGCCAGGGGCTTTCCAAGAAAAGGGCAAGTGTAGGGTTTGGAAATAAATGTTTGAACTACACTAAACAGCACAATTAAATGATGCTCAGTCAGTCTCTCTGTTCACTTCATTGGTAACACCCAGTTTCAGGTGTCATGAAGGGTCTGATTTTTGGAGATCACCAATATCTCATGCACAGGTCCCTCTGAAGCCACTGAACCACAGCAGTCTATTTGAGCACATCTCTGACTCCTGTTGTCACTCTGTCCCAGAACATTTGGAAACATCACAACTAAACCAACCCAGGAAAAGTGCATTCTGGAGAAAAAATGGTATTCTTAAATCAGCAAGAAGCAGAAATACAGAACCACAGGCAGGCAAAAGGCTCTCAGCACAGAGAAAGATGTGAAACCCAGGAATGATGGGGTTTGGAGGAGCTGCTGTGGCAGAGCCAGGGACGTGGGACACGTGAGGAAAGCAGGGGGATTATAAGCAGAGAAGCAACATTGAAGGTTGTGGAAGAATCAAAGACATTGGTGTTTTAGTTAGATAAAAATGACAGAATTCTTTGATGCTTATGAAAGCCACCATAGGCTTGCCTGTTTTTTTGGTAATTCATTCAGCTCGCCTTTTATCAAGTAAAAACCTGTTTCTAGTTATGCTGTATGAAATTTATCGTTTGAAATGAAAACATTCCAGTAAATCACCTCTTTCCCCCCTCTACTCTCTTCCCCAGAACTCACCAAACATCAAAACACAACAAAAGGAGGAAAAACGAAGCTAAAAACCAAAAATTTGCTGATCTGTTCATTTAAGTGTTGCCTTAACATAGCCAATGAGATCTTTGCCATTATCTGCAGCAGGCATATAATTGTGGAAAATTTTAAAGGCCCCATCTGGCTCCCCTGTACATTTATTCTAATTGTGAAAAAGCAGGGATATTCTTGCCTCTCATTAGGATAAGCTTGCTTGCCTTTGCTTCTTTCTCATAACAACATAGGTCAAAGAGGAGACACCTTAATGAGAATCTCAGTAACATAAACAGGAAATGTGGTTCATTTTCTTATCTTCATTTGCAACTCAAAACTTTGTGCCCAAAATGAAAACACTAATTTTCTTTAATTCATTTTTTTGCTTTGTCTTTCTTATGGTTCTTTGTCTATTAAGTAGGGCAATTATAGGATGTATTTTCATCATAAGTATTAATATTTCCATTTATGAATTAATTTACCATCATAGGAGCAAGGAACTAAAGAACAATTTAATTTTAATTCCTTGAGTTTATCTTTGGAAACAGTTGTTTTCACTTCTTCAACCCGCAAATTAGATGGAAAGGAAGAATTACACAGAGTCGAAGCTATTTAAAGTGGAGATGATCAAAAAGAAAAGAGCAGGGCACTTCAGCTTTCTGTCAACACGTATTTTATATGCATCACTTTCACAGCGTCATACGGAGGCCAAAGATAACAATTCCCCACATTTTCCCTATGTGCTGGGCAACAAGAAAGGGGGAAACTCTTCCAAGCCTGTGATTTTATTCCTCACACACAGAAAAAGCCCAGGCTTGGAGGAGGTGCTCAGTCACTGCACTGAGAAATCGCTCAGCTACGAGTTCAGGAGAAATCGATGTCAAATTAAATAATCCCAGTTTTATTTTCCTTATGATGCAATTCAGCGTGCATTTCTTGGCTTGGCACAGGGAGCACAGTGAGCCATTGTGTCAGGCTGAAGTGGAAACCTTGGCCAAGGTTGGCAGGATTGGGGAATTGCTCCAAACCCCACACGGTGTGTGTCTGCTGGAGCTCACCTGTCCCTGGGAAATGGGGTTGGGAGGAAGGGCTGCCCTGCTTGGAGTCCATCCCTGCCCCAAGTCCCAGGCCAAGGGGAGCACTGCCTTTAATTCCATGTTGTCACAAGCAGCAGCTTGAGCTAGTGCAGCTCACAAGCTGCTTGCACAATCCTTTTTGTCAGCTCAGGTGTTATTTCCCAGAAGAAGGCTGCTCTCCTTCAAACTGAGAGGACAAAAGAGGAGTTCTTTAAGGAAAACCAACTTTCCTGTGAGCAGATGCCAGGATATGAAAAAAAAAAAAATCTGTTGCAAACAAAAAAATGCAACTATTTTCTCATGTTTCATATCGATCCTGAGATATAAAAAGATTGAAGTAATATATATCAAGCTGTTACATATTTATTACTCAATGTAGAATATCTGGAGGGGTCTGGTTTGGTCTCTTTTGGCTTTTGTTGTTGTTTTGTTGTTTTTCTTTTGTTGTTGTTTGCTTTGTTTGTTTTGGTTTTTTGGGTTTTGTTTTTTGGCTTTTGTTTCTTCTTTCTTTCTTTTTTTTTTTTT
>VZTT01073704.1:68827-110814 GCA_013400855.1 Buphagus erythrorhynchus
TTTTTTTTTTTTTTGAGAAAAACTGCTGAAGATGGGAGAATTTAGTCCAGGAGCACCTGGGGAAGCTGAAGTTACACAAACAGGATACACACATGTTCCTCCATTGTATTGCATTTCATGGAGTTGTTTGAGCATCCTTTAAGCACAGCAGGCTAGTTCCAGAAGGCTTCCCTGGGAACATCAGGTGTGCTATTGAAGCCAGTTTTAAATCAAGCACTCAAGTGAGAGGACAGCAAATGGTCAAAGCCAGGATGGCAGCTGGGAATGCTCCAGCTCCAAAATTCACATCTGGATCCAAAAGTTGCAGCAAAACCTGATCTCTTCACAGACACATTTACAGATATATCTATTTTAATTGTAGCATACAGACTGCCTGTGCAAAACTGTCTTTCCCTCATTATATGCATTGCCTTGGGAATAACTACAAAACTGAATAGGTGTGTGTGTACCACATTCCTGGCAGTTTGTCCACATCAAACCAACTCACATTTTTAATATTTCTTGCATATCTCACATACATCCTGTGTGCTGTGAGAAGTCCAACATGAACATGGTCTGTGGTTTGATACAGAATTTAAAATTTTGCACAAGAAGTATTCATTTTTCTTCCTTTCTGATGAACATATTGCCTTTGAATTCTTTCATTTGAATATTTAAAATATGTGTCTCCCCAGTCAGATTTCAATTTAATTGAGTTGAAATTAAATGCTAGCTACAACAGGCACAGATTTTTGATATGGTCCTTCAAACCACTGCCCTTTAGCATAAAAGTAGGTTACTGTCACTTTGGGGAATGGGATCATCCCATGAAATCAAATGGCAAAACCATACCAAAGTCACTTTTTCTCTGGCATTTAATTGAAGAGCTCGGTACACAATCACTCTGTGCATTTCCATAAAGCTACTCGAGGGATGATATGTGAAAATAATTTATGTCTGCTTTATGCAAGGTCGTCAGCACTCATACAGAACACCAATAATGACAATAAACTATCTCATATACTTAACAAGTTTGCATAACATCGTTTTGTGGGTGAAAAGAAAAAGATTTAATGGCAAAGACTGTGTCTTTTGAAATAGGATTTAAAGGTTGCTGATGTTTTGATGAATTTTTTTTTCTGGGATATTTAGCTTGTATGTGGAATGCATTAAAGTAGACTCATAAGTGAAATTTCTGTACAGTTTTTAAGCAAATTTAGCTTTAGAAGAAATCCCAGCTGTAATCATGAACTGAAACAGCTGCATGCTGTAAGAGGGAGTTTTGTTTGATGAGGAACAAAACTTTGGTGCCTGTGCATGTGAGTTCTGTTGCATTCTTTGTGCATGAGGAGAGAATGCAGCTGAAGCACGGACTTTTTCCTGCATACCTTTATCAACAAAGACTTTGCCCAGAAAGGTTACAGTCTAGGTAGATAAATGGGATAAAATCTTAAAATAAAGGCCAAATAATCTCATCCTAAAACATGGTGAAGAAGTAGAACTGATACAGGACTTGGTACAAAATTTGGTCCAATAGAAATGGTTCATTTTTTTAGTTCCATTTAAAAATCCCCAGAGCCCTAAATTCTTTTTTTTTTCACAAAGCCATCACCACTCCAAGCATTTCAGCAGCTCCCTTCTACCTAAGCCAAGCTGCAAAAGCAAAATGTTCCTTGCTCAAGTCACGCACCCTGAACAGTTCAGTCTGGTGGGGAGGCTCCTTCCATCCCTATGCCCATGATAGCAATAAAAGTAGTTTAATCGCTTTATTTTTAAAGTAGTGCAGCAAATAACTTTCATAATAATCTCAGAGTCTTTAGGGTACTCAGTAAGAAACCTCTGTGCAGTGCTGTTGTCAAACCCACACTGTCCACAGCCTTGAGTAACACCTTAACCTTTTGCATAGGAAAAGGGCTGAAAATGCATTTTGTATCTCTCCTGCTGAGCTTGTGACCCTCACTGGGTTTGATTCAGCCCAGTTTAGGTCCTCATGGTCACACCATCATCACTTGTGTTTATTCCCCTAGCAAGAAAGCATCACAGTGTGACACAGACTTTTAGGGGAGCACGTGCTACTCGTGCACGAAACATCTTCTGCATTTAAATCCCCCTCAGAGCTTTCTGCTCTCTGGGGTCCCTGACCAGGGAACATCCTGCTCCCAGCCTGGCTCTGCACTCCAGAAATGCCAGTGTTTGTGACAGGCCTTCGCCGGGCCCATCCTGTACCAGCCATAAAAAGATGCAGCCCATGAGTTCACCCCTACATCACTCTGTAGGTAACATCCCACTGATAACACCCAAGGTTTTGTATCTCCATCCCTTCTCCAGCTTGTCCTTACAAGCACACACACCCCTCACTACCTGACAGCTGTATCCACCCCCCTGCTCTTCCTCAAGACCTTCCATATTCCCTGATTAAGATAAAATTTTGTGGACAAAAGAGGCAAAGCTGCGTCTCACATGCCAGTTGAGGGGATATTTAATAGCTTTTAAATTCACTTAAGAAAATGGGAGTGGTGAGTCACATATAATTATTCCCAGATAGATCATTAATTACTTGATAAAGTTTCTACATAATGCTGCCTTTTGCTTTTTTTTTTTGCCATAATGATGGTTATTTGTCATTTATCTCAGTTTGCTTGTCAGTTGTTCCAGGTCCCTTTCATGCCCTGTGATATGTATGTAAATATTACAGATTGAGATTGATAAAGGTTTTATAACAAAGGCTGTTACTTTATTGGATTACAGGAGAGTTTATGAGAAACTCATTTGATTATTGTGTTGGAATGGTATCATTTGCACCAATACAAGTATGGAGTTACCTCATCAGTAACTGCATTTTTCATAGGTTGTAATTCAGCTTTAGAAATCTGAGTTTGTTTGAGAATGCCAAAGATACCAACACAAAAATTACATTTGAGAACTCAAATTGCTCTTAAAAAAATTCACCTGGTTACTCTGGGATTTTCTTCATTTAGTTACAAGTTGAGATGAAGTCCTCAGAACTTTAAGCATGAATTAAAGAGTGTATTTGAGCTATATGTTCTGTGAGAACAGTCAGTATTTAGGCTCTAGCAAATGAATGAGGTGGACATGGAGATTGGTGCCCTTTTGTCTGTGGTTGCTTTAGAGAGCCAACCTTACACATTCAGAAGGGAGAAACAGGAGAGGCTGAAATTCAAGGAAAAGCCATGAATTCTCCCCTGTTATCAGTTTGTTAATTTGACTGTTGAACTGATTGGGGTATCCCATGGCAGTGGGTCTCTTCATCTACTACCTGCTGTATCCTCAAACATCCCTCTCAATCCAGAATCACAGCAATACAGAGCAGGCTCAGCACAGAGGTGACACCTGATGACAACATAATCAGGGTATCTGTGCCAACATCTCCCAGACACCAGGCTGACACCAGTGGCTGTGTTTTTGTTTCACCAAACAGGAGCAGTTGTTACTGTGCAGAGCTTAGGAGCGGCAAAAAGAACACAGCAACTTACTTCCTCCATGCAGAAGAGAAGGAAGAAAAGCCCTTTATTTCAAATCTGGTCCTACTTTTTATAATAGACTTCATAGGACAGAGACAAAGCACTAGCTTATTGCTCCAGAGACAGTAACACCTCTTTCCCAGACTTTTTCACGTATCCAGCAGGTGTTTATCTTTGTTTTTAATTCTTTTCTTATGTTTACATTGGAGAAGAGCGGCTAGCTTGGGAAAGAACCCTAGCTGAGCCTGAGAAAGTTGGACTGGAAAAATCCTCACAAGAGGTTTTTCTGGGCCTGACAGCCACAAGCAGTGTCAGGTATTCAGGTGACACTTGGGTGGTGTTTGCAGCCAGCACCACGCCTGGATGATTTAGGTGTCTGACGAGGCACAGCTCCCCAGCAACACCTACAGAAAATCTCAAACACAATGGTGATAACTCGCTCAGTAGCAGCTGGTGAACTCAGGGAATGGATTTATCCTCCTCCATAAACACTTGGACATTTATGAGTGAAGGCTGGATTCGTTCCCTGAGACACCCAGTGCTGTTGTGAGATTATTGCAGTTATTATTGTGCTGCCAACTCAAACACACCCAGCTGAAATGTTTTCGATTAGCTTTACTGTTCCCCATTATACTCTTTATTTCTACGTAAATAAACAAAAACAGAAGAACTACCAGGGGGAAGTGTAGAGAGCTGAGCTCAAACATCTTTATTGTGTTTGAGTTCTGGCTGTTCCCAGTGTCTCCAAGACTGCGGTCATCACCCTGGGGCAGTTGGTCCTTACAGCCATACCACGAGGGATATGTGGCTGTTTTAGGAGCCATTTCAAAGTGTCTTTCTTGCAAGGAGGCAGGAAGGAGGGTGTCCTGTGAGCTGATAACACCCTGGCCCTGCTTGGTGCAGGATTTCCCCCATCTGCTGCCCATTACCCCGCAGCTCTCGCAGCGCAGAGCTTGGTGGGATGTACGTCAGTAGCGGCTCTTAAAACTGTCTGCAAAAGCTAAACAAAGCTCAGCAAAGTTAAACATTTGAAAAGATGCCCAGTCATTGTCACTCCTAACCAAGCTCAGCTGTCTGTCCAAGCTTCAGACATCCTGGGACTGAAGGAAAGTCCGAGTAGACATGACTTGGTGTTAGAGAGCCTTCAGTGAGAGGGTAAATAACACACATAGTCACAGGCTTTGGGACTGGGCTCAGCTCTAATTCTTCAGTCCTGGCTGCAGTACCTTTGCAATCTTCATTTAAAAGGAGCTGTCTGCTCCTCACTGCCTGTTTTCAATGCCTGAATTACTGATGCCGTGATTTTCTCGGATTTATAACATCTGCTAAATATTTTGGTCAAAATAAAGATTCAGAACTTCAGATACAAGCCTCATGTACGAAGGTGGATGCGAAGCACAGGTGTATGACCTAAATAGTTTATTTGTACATGGAATACAGGATCAGTCTTAGATAATTAGCCTAGAAATACCTGTTTGCATCAACAGGATTCAAAACCTCTGGACTGCAGACAGTGATGTGGGAATTAGTTCAGACCACCAACAGAATCCTAAATTTATATTCAAGCCTGAGGAGTTAATGCAAATGCACCTCATTAGGCTATCGAAAGCTAAGGCATATTCTACATTTTCTGGTAAAGATCTTATTCTGAAAAATAATGAAAACAGGCTCTGTCACACCAGGGTTTGAGATGCCAGCCCTGGGATGTGATCTGCCTGGGCTGGGGCGCTGGTGACGTTAGCCCTGCCCTACACAAATCACTTTCATATCAGCCACAGAGATAATCTCTGATGCAGCGTGGTGTGGTCATAAAATAAACTTAACTGGAAGCATCTGAATTTCGAGTTCTTTGATGCTTTCTTCAGGTTCCCACGGGACACGTGTGCTCCCCAGAGCTTGATGTGAAGGCGTTTGAAGTCTGCAGAAATCCTTCTGTGACTTCAGACACTTTGGGACTTGGCTTTTAAAGCTGTGGGTGTGGAAATGTACTTCATCCCTCTGGAGCAGTGTCATCAGCTTTCCTTGCCTTTTAAGGGCAAGCTCTGTTTTTAGAGAAACACTGTGGGATATGAGAGCCAGAAACAAAACAAACTTCCTCCCCCATTACTTCAATACGACTTTCAAGCCTGTTGATTTGGAGCAATAGGCTAATACTTTATTTTTTAGCATCTTGGCTGTGTTTTAAAGATACTGATTACTGTAGGATTTTAATGAGATTCCCCAGATCCTGATCCAGGCCCACCCAGCTCCTTCCCATGGGACAGTGACGCTCACTCAGCTGGAACAAATTTCAGCTGACCTGGGATAAATGGAACCAGTAGCCTTGAGATAAAACACCTTTCCCAGTTCCCAGCCCACAATCAATCCATGGTTTAATATTGTTACAGTTAACATGTGTGACTTCACTGCTGATTATCAGAACTGGCTGGTAAGAGGAGCAGAACTTCCCAAAATCAGATTTGTGGAAGTTTAATAACAGCCCTGTTGTGCACTAAACATCCGTGGAACACACGTTGCTCTGCCTGGGAAAAGTGCTTTATGTATTTCACATTAATGACTGAGATGCATTTAGTGACAGTTCATACCAAACTTCACTTTAACTGTTCAAAATATGCTGTATTTTTTCTTAATTGGACATATTCTAAATCCAAACATTTTACTGGAATAATGTATCTGTCAGATTATGGAAGGAGCTGGTCTGGGACTAATTCAGTACACACAAAAGTTAATGTAAATACTGCATTTCAATGAGGCAAATATTTCACTGTGAGATCTGCTGTATTTAGCATCCAAGCATTAGGACATAAACATATATTTTAGATTAGTGATCCACAGACCAAATGTACTGTGTAATAGCTAGCCTGGGTGATTTTTAGCATTTTTTAAAATGCTGTGATTTCTTTTAGCAATAAGTGAAGCTGCCAAAATGAGTAGAATGGTTCACCCAGTTTGGATGTTTGTGGAGAGGTCAGGCTTTGACAAAGATGGTGGGAAAATGCAGTAAAAGAATTTTAAAGTACTTTGAAAATTTTTTTAAACTTTAAAATTATATAAAACATTGAATGTTTTGGTACTGAAAGAAGAAAAGGGGACCCTCTCCTGCTTGTCTAAAGGAACAGGTGGAACTAGAAACTCCCTGAACTTCAGGCAAAGAATGAGAGTGTGGAGCCCATGAGAGAACCTGGGATTTGGGCTGGCTTAGAGAAGTGTTCTCCTGTTTGAGGAGGATGGAGGGTGACCTGTTGTTCAGCTCTACCCCTCAGGCTGCTGGCTCTGCCACTAAATGAGACCTTTTAAAATAAATGAGTTCAATGTTAGATACCAGCTGGGGGATTCTCACTGGGCTTTTTAAATTTTTCAGTCGTGAAGCACCTCCAAAGTTCAGAATTTACAACCTACTAATAATACCACAATATATGTATTTTTATTAGACTTCCTATTGAATGCTAGTCTAATACCTTTGCTGTCTTTATTTATGAGGAGATTGTTTCCAGCTACTGTTAATGTATTTTACACAGCCCATGATGTAATTGTTAAGCAGTTGTAATGAAGATTGAAGGTTTAATAATGCCAAGTGTTACAAATTTCTATTTAATCATTCCTAAATCGATTAGTTACTTTCACCCAAATGCCGGGCCATCGAAACAGAGAGAGCTAAAGATCTGAACTGCTGTGGCCAGGCTTTGATAAATGGTATTTTGGTGCAGTGGTAATTGGGTTATTGAATTTACTCATCTTCCAAATGATGTTTGCATTGTCTCAGCATATGTGTTTAGGGCCAGGGGAAGGTCATTAGGCGCTTCAGACCGGGGGCATGTTTGGGTTAAAGTGATTTTGAACAGCCAGAGTTGAGGTTAGTCAATTAAAGGAAATAGCACAGAGAAATGCTACAGAAGGCCATGTTATAGGCTGGTCACTAGGGAGGTCCCAAAGGCCTGGTTAAAGTAGTCTAAAGATTCTTTAAGTAAATGTCTACCCCCTGCCCGGGGCTCTTTAGACACAGACAAATTGCTGTGAGAAATGCCCTCCTCTTAAAACACCTTTCACCTGTAAACAAACTCACACTTGGCCAGGCCAAGCCTACAAAGGCCAAGGGAAAACATTAAATGATTATAGTTTCTGTGTATATAAACACAGCCTTCAGGGAGCTTGCAGAAGGGCTGGGAAGAAGGGAATTCCAGAAGGGAATGTGCCCAGGCTGCCCCTCTGGGCTGGTATTGAGGCAGGGGCACCCTGTGCTGGTTGGGTCCATCCTCAGCATCCTCAGCATCCTCAGCATCCTCAGCATCCTCAGCACCTCAATGTCCTCCCTGAGCTCTGCCCAAAGACCAGCTCCACCTGCAGGACAGGACTGCTTTGCTGTGATGAAGCTGTTTCAGAGACATAGTTCACTAGGTTATTTATTTATTTAGATCTGCATCCTGGACAGACCTTGCCAGTGCCAAGGAGCTCAGCATTTCTGTGTGAGACCCTGAGCTGCTGACCATGTGTGTGGGGTGATCAGTTCCCTCACAATTTGCCAGCACCTCTCCTGAGTGAGCAGCCACGAGTTCCAGTACAGTCCAAATACCCAGCCCATCCCTGCTGTCTGCATTTCAAATGAAAACCAAAGGAGTTTTGTCATTTTTCAGGTGTTTCTGACTAATGAGGCTGTTAGAACAAAAGAGGAAGAAGCAGGAGAAGAAGCCTTTCATGTTTCTGTGTTCTCACATTAATTCCAGAGATTTTCAGAGTACCTGATATTCTCTAATACTTTGAGCAGAGTCACGGGGAAGAGCACCCTTGACATGAAAAATGAGCCCACTGTATTTTTAATACTTGGCTAATTGTGTATGGAGACCATTCTTTAGTTTCAAAGCACTGGAAAGAGGCTCCTGTTCTACAACATTTCTGTTGTGCAATTTTATAAAAGCCTGTCATTTTATAAACACACTGGTTTATATTTGATTTCTGTCCTCTAAACACTATTTAAATCACAAGTAATAATTTCTAATCTTGTAAAATGCCCAAAGCTTAAATCAATAACCATTTGATGAATACATAACCCGAGGACATTCTGTTTGGCTGATAAATGATAATTGTGGGAGTGCCTGGCAGCTTTTGTGGTTGAACCTTTGCTTTCATCCAACTGAATGGCTGACTCCAAAAACACTTGACACACTCATAATGATAATTGCACAAGGAGCTTACTGGGGACAAGTGAGACAAAGACCCTTCTCCTGGTGCCTGTAAAGGATCAGCTGGATCAGGGTGGTCTGGCTCCTCTGGATGACTTTTTGGGTCACTGCTCGTGCTCTGTCTGAAGTGTCCCCTCTGCTGTTCTGCCCTGGGCTGGAGCTTCTCCAGCTGCCCCCAGGCCAGGGCAGTATTCCCTGGCAGAGCCCAGCCCTGTGTCAGGGGACACATCAAACTGGACACTTCTGTTCCCAGGGGTTCAGTGATGGCAGTGGAATCTCTGCAGTCCTTCACGGTCAGTTTATGTCATTTTGTGAGATCTGAGCCCGGTACAGGGACTGTAAGAAGACTGCAATAATATGCAAACCATAGGATTGCCTCCTGGAGGCACAATGGGGATGTATCTCAGTCATGTGTTAATACAACAAAAACCATTCCCATCCCTCTCTGTAATGTTCCTCATCTCCAGCAAATTCACTCTGGAGCAGAGGCAGTTCCTTCCTCCCCAGTGCTCAAACTGCAGCTCCAACAAGCCCAGCCTGGTGTGCAGGGTGCCCGGTGCAGAAGGAGTCTCATTACATTCAGAATGATGTTCTTCCCTGTAGTTTGTAGCTGCTGAGCCACTTCCAGCCTCTGCAGTTGCTCTGCCATATGCCAAATTTGTAAAATCTTGTTCACATTTCTTTCCCTGCCTTCACCAGAGAGCAGCTAGCTCTTCAGGGGAGGGACATGGAGCTGACAATTACAGCACTTCCCACTGTGAGGAACCTGTAGGACATCCCTGGCCATCAGGATTTACAGGGACACTTAGGAAGTATCTTTAGCCTCTCTTCCCTGTGCTGATGAAGTTACAAAGTGAGGCACGAGCAGTTTGACTGTAAGATTAGAGATCAGCCAGAAAAATGGTTTCATGTACTGCCATTCCTTTATGTTGATTCCTGCATCACTCAGAAGTGTGGGGGGAAAAAAGGTGGGAGAAAATGAAACACTAATTATTTTTTCTTTAACGATCACTGGCAAAATAAACAGAGCATTTAGAGATTCTGGCATGGATGAGATAGTGAGCATTTATTTTCTGTATTGCTCTAGCCACAGTGTCACCTAGGACTGCATCTCACATGACAAGGAGCAATTAAAGGAAAATGTGTCCAGGCTATGCTCCTGCCAAACTGAATCATGACCCTTCTTTTGGCAGCCTCATGCATGAATCCCTCCCCTTGGGGAGCACCAGGCAGGAGCTGATTTGCCAACTGCCATGAGCCATACATTTTTTTGTGCATGGATGTCATGTTAGTGACATTACGCAGTGGTTGAAAACAGAGTTTGTACATCAGCATAAAGGGCTTTTTTTAACAGTGCTCAGATACTCAGAGATGAGCAGCAGCATCCAAGGAGGGAGGCAGTGTCCCTTCACAGGGTGTTTGCTTTGTTCCAAGTCAAAATTCACAGTCATTTGATTTTAAAAGACACTGTACAATATATACAGATAAAAGTGTATTAAATTACCTAGTTTGAATATAAGCAGCTGTGGATATGGTAGCTGAGAGCACCTGGGGAGTTGTATACCACAGACATAGGATTTTCTGTACAATTTATTCAATTAAAGTGTGAAAAGTGTCTAAAAGAGTTATTTGAAGGGCTTTTGTTCTCCTGCACAATCTCAGCCTCCCACTCCTTTCTTTTGTACCGGTCCCAGAACACAGCTCAGGAAGGAAATAATGAAGGGAGAAGTATCTGGGAAGGACACACAGCTCCACAGCAGGGCTGGCTTAGCAACATCACTCCCAGTATGCCTGGTTCACAGAGGAGATTTGAATAACTGCCCTGTATATTTAACATAAACCTACTCATTAGAATTCAACATGCTTATATTGCCTCCACAGCAAACATTGTTTTTATTTCAAACAAAGACATCTCACCAGCTAAAGGAACAGTGCAATGACTTACAGACCAAAGCACAATAAACACAGTGAGAAACCTTATACAGAATAACATCTAATCTGTGTAAATGTGTATTTGATTCATCTGGATGTAGCTACAACTCAGCCTGTTCCAACAGCCTGGTCAGCCTGGCAGTAGCATTCACACCATGCCAGAACTGGGATTTTGCTGCCTCAACATCCAAGCCCAGTGGCATTTTAGACACTGTGGAATGTCAGGACTGGACTCCAGACACTGCAGGTCCTCCTGAGCCCTGCATCCCACCTGGCAGGCACGTGGAAGTCTGAAGGAATCTTGGATGACCCTGGGTGCCTTTTTTTACATTTCCATTTTAATGTTATGCTAAGACAAATGTTGTATTTCTTGACAACAAAAAGCAGCTTTGTTAATCCAAGTTTGCCAACACAAATCACCCAGAACTCAAGTCAAGTCTGTTCATATCAAGTCTGCTGAAAATGGAAAAGATCAAAACCTCTGGTGGAGCTGGAGATGCTGCCCCGGAAGCATCAGAAAGCCCTGATGCTTTCTCTTAGTGCTCTTAGGAGATAAATGAGATTTTGGGGTCCCATCCTCACTCCTTCATCTCTTATACATCTGTTACATCACTGAGGTTCAGGTTGTGAACCTCTTCCTTATTTAAAGACCATCTCAGATCCCTGTCCTGTGCTGCCTTCAGAGAGCAGCACCTTCTGAACCCAGCCCTGTTGTAGTGTCCTTGTAGGTGTCCTATTCCTGTCCTTGCTAAAGACTAATTTTGGCACAGAATTACACAAGTACTGCCAATAAACATGGCTTCAGGTTATGAAAAAATGCTATTGTAAAGTGTTTCACACAAGAGAGGAATCCTAATATACCCTTAAATTTATAATTGGTCATTACAGTCATTAAAGTCTGATAAAATTCCCTTAACCTAATCCACTCATTTTAAAATGAAATGTAGTTGGTATTAATCAGTAAGAAGGATTCATTAATTAGCTGGGATCATCTTGTGAACATGAAAACTCCTACTGATGATTAAAGTTTACTGTAAAAAATCCCAAGCCCAAGTACTTCTATAATCAAAAGCTCCATTAATATTTAGAAAAATACGCAATTTTTCCAGAGTAACCTTAATACAGTGAGTGAGACTGTGTCTGTGTGTGGTTACAGCATGACATGAATTTTACCAGAATCCTAATACCCAGAGTGAAAGTACAGAGCAGACACAACTGATAAATACTAGAAGGTAAAACATGAGCCAGGTCCTGTAGTCATGAAACTCAGCCTCCTTATAATCACCAGAAAACAGAGAAATTGGAAAAAAATCCAGACTTTCAGAGATGAGTGCTTTTCCAGAATTGTACTCTTCATTTCCAGCAGTGCTTGGTGCTATCATCACACAGCTGGACAGAAAAAGGATTTGTTTGTACTCCCTGCAGGCTTCCAGAGCTAACAGGAGGCAGGGATTCCTACACTGTGTATTCATTCCTCCAGGAAAGGTTTCCCCTGCTCCCTTTTTTGCTTTGGTGATGTGGATTTTCCACATCTCAGCACATATTCCTGGAACTGCCCACTGCCTGATCCCTGCCCAGGGCTCCCAGCAGCACTGGGAGTGCTCAGATCCTCAGCAGGCCTGGGAAGGGCAGTGGGGTATTCCAGAATACACCTGACAGAAGGGGAGAAATGTTTCTTCTCTTCAGCAGAAGTTCATTGCTTCAGATCAGGGCTTTTCAGGATAAACTCACTCAAAGTTGAGCAGCTTTTCAGAGCCAACACATAATTCAAAGACATTTAGTAGAAGCAGTTGTCCAATTTATCATAACTTGGAGTGCCAACATTTTTAACAAAATTAACAAATAGGCACCTCATGGCAAGCAGGGTGAAATTACTCTTTTTTTTTTTTTTTTTTAATTAGACTTCAGACAATCTTACATTACGTAGTTAAGGGAGAAGAACTTTGCCTCAAATTTCAAAGTGGTGAATCCCAGTTTAATTCTGCTAATGGCACTTAACACAGATGGCTAAAAAGAGTAATTATCTTCTTTAGCTTTCTGCCACCTGCCACAAATGAACTGTTTTCTTTAATTGCTCAGAATTACTCTTAATCACACATAACAGTTACTTAAACCCTGGTCACATATTGCAACTCAAGAGCGAGACTTTAACCCCAAACATGCGACTTGAGAAATTACCCCCCTGACCAAGAGCACAATGCCAGGGTGTGCTGTGACACTTGGAAAGATTAAAAAGATTAATCTTTTCTCTTGCAGGTCAAAGCAATGTTTACAGGCTAATCACACAAGTCCTGTGGTCTGATCCAAGTAATTACCAGAGCAACCAAAAGGCTATATCCACAGCAGCAGGAAAAAATTCACACCATTTCTTCCTGTTGATTCACTTTCTCCAGCAAATGGTCAGTTTTAAAAGCCACACAGTCAGACTGACCTGAAAAATGACTTACTGAAGAACTGAAAGGTGTAACATTAACTGTACCTGACTGATGTGTCAAAGCTTTTTAGATTCCTGGAGATGAGTTAACAGATAAAATAATCCCACTTCCATTGGGGCATCATTTTGAATTAAATTGATGTTAGGAATTTAAAAACCCCAACATGCCACTTTTTGGAAATTTCTGGCTGCATTATATTTTATAACAGCAATTCTTGCCTCCCACCACTCAGAAGCCATGTGTTTGTTGGAAGAACAATAATTCTTCCCTTCTTCTTTACTACTGTTCTTGATGTCTGAACCATGTATTCAGATTGCATGCAGTGATTCAGACGCCTTCCCATTAATTCTGCCTCCTCATCACCACACTGAATTGAAAAAGCACTAATGCAAATCCTGAGTTTTAGCTAGATCTCTGTGCTTAAGAGAAATGAAAAAGCACCAACAATAGTGTTCCATGAATTATGAAGTCTGTAACTCTCCATCCTCATTTTCCCAAGTTTGTTAAAGTTCACAATAGAATTCATACACAAGAGGGTATGAGGAAAATTAGGGTGGACACTACTAAGAACTCTTCAATGAAAACAAACACCAAGCAGATAGCTTCCCTTCTCAATGTAAAAGAGTCTACAGTAGAATTGATTTGTATTACACCCTTTCATGAACACACACTATCTTTGAAAAATTACTCCATTCTTTTGAAATTCTGTGAACTTATGAATACTTCAGTTTAGCATATTTTTTTGCTGTTACACTTGGTATTTTTAAATGTGCGAGTGGGAGAGAGAAAGGAAATCATTCAGAAGCACAGACCTGGAAAACAGCTTTAAGAAGCTTGTATGTGTTCACCAATCTCAGGATAAACAGAGCCCTAAACCATGAAATGAGCAATGACTCAGAAACTCCACAGAAAAAGATTCCTGAACTTGATCTTTAAGGAAATTAATTATCTATGACACCAATATTGTACACCAGGGCTTTGCACTGTGCTCCAACTTGGTGAGAGTTTCTATTTCATAAATTCCTTGAACCAGCCTGATTAACACTTCTAAGAGAGTCTCAGCTGTACAAAAAGTCCCTGAGTAGGTGTGAGAAAGAAAAGGTCTGACAGCACTGGTGCCCCTGTGTATTTCTAATACAGCAGGGAAGGTTGGTCTACTAATAGTATTTACCTTTGTTTCTTGGTAAATAGCAAACTATTATTGGACAGTTAGAGGAAAGGTCAAGATCCACCTTTTTTTTTTTTTCCCTTTAAGAAACATGTTTACTCTGTGTTCAGCTTCAGCTAAAAAGTGCTTTTTGTAGAGTAATATAGTGCAGCATGGTTCGAATGTATCAGACCTTCTGACACTGACTTAATTTAATGGCAGAAGATAAGAATTTTCAGTGCTCAGGTGTCCTTATTGCCATCCCTCTCCAGCTTCCACCTGGGTTTGTGACAATAATAACAATAATAATAATGACTCATAAAATGTGGCTGTTTTCATATAAACATTGTCCAAGTGACAATAGGTTTTTATAATCAGCTCTGTTGGCAGCCAGTGAATGCACTGCTGGTGTGTTGGTGCTGGGAGGGCACAGGGCTGCAGGAAATGAAAACAACTTCAGGAGGAGGAGAGATTAAATACAATCAATCCATCACAGCACGATAAGTAACGGGCTCGCAGAGTTTTAATGGACTAAGGAGTGTAATGTGTTTGGTTTGGGAACCGCAGAGTTTAATCAAGTATTTTTACATTTTTAAACAGGAAATGGCCTTTTCTGCAAAGGATATACACATTTGCAGTGCATAAATCAGTTCCTGAGTCCCAGGATTCTGATCTCATGGTCTTTACCATGCAATGAACTTTAACTCTTTCTCTGGGGGAAGGCTGCTCATTCTGGCAGTGTAATGTGATGTGATGAGTTGTCGCTGTTGTTTTTCCATGTATCCCAGCCTGGCTGCTGGGAATGGGATCAGGGAGGCTCATGGAGAGGGCTGGGCCCAGTGTGGGGTTTCTTTAGCACTGTACAAATGTCAGGTTTATTTAACACTGTCCAGGTTTCAGGCAGGACAGCAGGTAGCTGTGACAGCTGCCTTTTAAATTATGCAGAGAAACAAGATGAGGACAAATACAACCAAGCAGTTGCTTGTTAAAGGAATCTCCTGGACACAGCCATGGTTATTCCTTCAGAAAACCCGTGGCATCACTTTGCAATAAAATCAGGTAAAACTGAGGGTGCATGTACCTCCTGACATGCTTGCTAGGTACCATGGTGTAAGTAGCTATTGCCAACATAAAATAAGCACAGCTGCTCACCCACAAATATCTCTTGTCTGAGATTACTGATAACTTATCTGCACCCAAATGAGATGGAAAATGGACAAAACATGTATAGTTAATATACCCCCTCACAGACTACTTTTGAGAAACCTGGTTCATGCATTATACATTAATTTAGCCAACTGCACGTGCATGGACAGGATATTATGATGATGAAGGTGGCCACCTTGTCAAAATGTAGGGGATGCATTCAAACACCACTGAATGACACCAGGACTGGGAGCCCTGCAGAAGAGCTCAACCACAGACTCTTCTGGGAGCTAAAAAGGGTGCTGGGAATCCCATTCTTGCCAGAAAATCAGGTGGCCCTGAATGTGATCTGAGCACAGATCCCCCAGTTTACAAGCAGGGGATCCTCACAGACCACTGGCTTTGCTAGCTCCTGCACAAGAAATATTTTCCAGTATTAAAACTTGAATTTAGGAAAGTCTAATTTTCCTAAGTTGGCTTTTTCCCTCTTCCTAATTAAAAACTAAATGCTACAGTAAGGAAGAAGATATGAATGCAGAGAAAGCAAATGTTTGAAACACTTTCAAGCAAACACTGAAACCAAAGGGAAAATGTTTGAAGTAAGTGTTCCTTTGTAAGTTATGGGAAAGGTTTTCTGAAGCATTCCTTAAGGAAGACATACCATATACAGGGATGTGCTCATGCCTGTGATAGTGAATGGAAAAAGACTTTTAAATACTAAAAAAGAAGAAGTCTTTCTCTGCTTTCAAGTAGATTTTAAGAAGAGTGTGTTCTACTTTAACACCTCAGTTGAAGGATTGCAGTAAAACTTCACGTGAACAAGACACTGCTCTGCTAAACTGCTTGGTAGAAATGCAAAATAAACCAAAAAAGTACTGGAGAAAAACAGTCTAGCTCAGAATGCATTGCTGTGATTCCAGGTCCCTGTTCCCTCATGATGTACCCATGTGAATAGACAGCTTCATGTAGACAACTTGCACAAGAAAAACGATGGACTGCTTGAATTAATATAAAATTATATTAATAAAATGATAGCAGGGAAATAGATAGAAATTCATCTCTGTCCCAAAACCTTGAGAACTTTATTTTTTTAAAAAATAGGAAATGCATTAAGAAACTGCAATCGTGGGTGAAAGCATTTGACTGTTATTTTAGATCACAACCTCCTTTCCTCTCTTTTCTTCTTTCATTGGCATTTGTTTTCTATTCATGTGCTTCCTTAGCCCTGTCTTCTGTGGTATCATGGCACCATGACCAAAGTGACAGACTTTTGTCTCTGCTGGATTAATCAGTGTGTTCTTTGATCCATAACATATGCTCCTCGTAGACATTTAGCGTCAACATATTCAAGATTTGTGGTCTGGCAGTTCAGTGCCTGATGTTAACCCGGCTGATAGACACTTTGGAGTATTTAATTTTATTTTTTTTCTTTAATGGAGCCTGCCTTTCATCCATAATAGGGCTTAAACAACAGAGTTAAATATGTGATGTTAAATATTTGGGTTGATAGCTTTGCTTGAAGATAAATTTTTTGGGGGAGTGAGAAATCTCTGAGTGGCTCCCAGACAAACCCCAGCTCTCTGTAGGCACAGCGTGGATGTTTTGATGCAGATTTTTCCCCAGGGTTTGTGTGTTCATGGCCAGGGAAGAAGACAAGAACTCCACAGCACCATTCTGGTGTCTATCCCAGAATACTCTGACATTGCTCCAGGGGCACAGCCAGGCTCCACAGCCAGTGGAAAACCAGGGAAAGGTACTTCAGCTACCAAGAACTGGGCTGCTGTGACCCAGGGCTGAGAGGGCTTTGTGGTGAGAACCCAAAATCCATGAGCTGGGATGGTCCTGGTGGGATGCAGGAGGTGCTGGGCCAGCCCACAGCATCAGGAGGGCAATTCCCAGGGAATGCCACTCCTCACCCAGCTGATTCCTGGGAATAGGGACCCACACAGGCTCTGCCAGTGGGTGGGAAATATGGCCTTTATTTCCTCTAAGTGCTGTGTCAAACTGCAAAAAATTATATCAGAGGAAACTGCCAAGGGCAGGGAAAAGAACAGAAGAAATAAGGGGTAAACCAAGATATTTTTCCTTTAGTGTATCAATTGAATAAAGGATATCAATTAATGAGATTCCAACAATTTAATTATTTTTCATTGAGAGGTACAGCATATGATTTATGGCTCAGCTACTCCTTTACTCATCAGGCTGCTATAAAGAGCTACATAATATATTGCTTTCTACTATGCCATGCACAGCTAGAAATGGCAAGTATAAAACGGGATTAACTGCCCTCAAAATAGTCTGGGCTTGAAATTAATTGTAAAAGGCTGATGTCAAAACTCCTTTTGACTTCAGAAGGTGCTGAACTCCCTCCTCATCCCCATCTCCTACTGCACACAGGCACATCCCTGTCTATGGCAGACTGGGCCCCAAAATAGTCCATGTAATTCAGAGCAGAGAGGATTTTTATTATTTTTTTTAAAGCATTGTCCTGCCATGAAGAATTAAACAGAAAATGAATGGAGAAACCAAATGTCAGCTGCTCCCTTAGACTTCAAGGTTCAGGAAACTGCTTAGTGGGAGTAGGAAGAGACTGGCAGGCTGAAATGTAAGAGAATAATTGCATTATAAGAAGATTATGGAAGATTATTTTTCTTGTGGGCCCCAGATTTCTGCAAAAACAATCCTGAATTGCATCCTACATGGCAAAATGAATTCCCCCATTCCTCCAAACAACCGGGGTTTATTAACTGCGTATTCCTTTGGTGTGGGCAAAATTAAAAATGGGCTTACATTGCAGAACATTCCATGCATCTTTCTTTCCTTTGACAACGTGGAGCTTAATGTGATTAACAATGTGGAAAGAGGAAAAATAATTTTATTTTTTTTTTTAATATACGACCCTGGGAGGGTTTCCCAGCAGAGTGTTGGTGAACAGGGTGGCCTGCCTTCCTTTCCCCATCACTGTGATGCTCCTGCAGCCCTGGGTAGCTGGGCTTTTTTTTTGGTTTTTTTTTTTTTTTTTTTTTTTTTTTTTTTTTTTTTTTTTTTTTTTTTTTTTTTTTNGTTTAACTATAACCACTGGGACTGGAATCAGAGCTTCTCATGGCCCAGTATGAATATTAATAAGACACTGGGCCATGGAGTTCCTGGCTGATTTTGACAGTTTAAAGGATCAGTTAGTTAATTAGAAGATGACATGGCACATCGCATCCCTTGGCTCCGTCCTGCCTTCTGTCTCCTCTTTTCATTTTCTTTTTTGACATGTTAGATTACATCATTACTTGTAGTTTCACTTGTTAGCCACACCATGAAATGAGACTATTTTAAGCTGTAATTATTGTGATTTCTCTCCTCCACTAAGAACATGAAACTCAAAGAAAGCAGAGAGCAACTTGAATTTCAAAGACTTAGGAATACATGCCTGGCAGTTTATAACCTTCTAACTACAGCCAAGAAACAGAAAAAAAAATTAAATAGCACAGAAAATTGTGTTGATCATCATACTGGCAACCAGTGTAGTGTTTTAAGTAGGCAGCCCCATCATCTGGGGTTCATCTGTGACTTAATTAATGTTTTCATAGGTGTATTTCTCAGAAATCCAAAGTCTCTTCCCCCCCAGCCATGTGATTGTGCCTCTGGATATGTATGTGCAGTCCAGTACATTTGTGTCATAAACAGACTCTGAGTTTTCTGTCATCATCATGGTCAGAACAGACACAAATAATTTGAAAAGAAAGCACAGCACTCTGCAGAACCTTCTCATTTGGGGAAACAACAGAGGAGAGCAAAGATAGGCAGAGGATAAGAAGTGTCCTTGAAATCTAATTTCCCATCTATACCTGATACCCCAAAACAGTCAAACTGCAACCCAAACCATAAAAATATTTAAAATAAATACAGTCACCCCATAGATCACACAAACTTTCAAGTTCTGCACCCCAGGTTCATGTGCAGTCAGCCACCAGGATGAAAATTTTGGACACATAATATGACTTTGAAAGAAACACAAGCACTTATTTTGTCTGTTACTAGACAATCTCATTAATTAATATTTGTATTCTAACTTCCATTCTGTCTGTAAAATTCTTACCAAGGACATTAGTCTGTTTCTGCAGAGAAATGCAGAGAAACATCAGTCTGCAGGAAAACTGGAATGCAGTTTCTGGATTAGGGAAAACCAGCAGCTCTGAGGCTTCACTGGAAATGACAAGATGAGTGGGTGAATGTGTCTTCTGATAGGAATGATCATTTCTGGGTTATGATTCCCTCTGTACTTTGCCTTTTCTTTTATCAAATATTTATATCTGTGTATTCATTTCCATACTGCCTGATCAATACTGCTTATCAGAATGTGTATTTTAAAGGAAGAAATGGCAGAGGAGGTACAGCTGTGGGATAACTCCAGTTGGCCAATACAAGAGCCAATGTGGGTAATTTATGTCTTTCATTAAGGTAAACATTGATTCACAGGGCTGCCCAGAAATACAGTGCTAATAACAGGTGGAAATCACTTCCATTACCACTGAAGATAAAGCCAGGTGATGTGACCTGGAGAAGGAACAAAACTGGGAGTTATGTGCCCTCCTACAGGGATTAATGCTCAGACTTGATGACCTCAGAGATCTTTTCCAGCCTAAATGCTTCTATGACTTTCCTCATTGAACCAGAATTCCTTGCTCAAGACGAGCCAAGTTAAGCATAAAAAGTGTCCTTCTTGTGTCAGAGAAGGCATTAATACTTAGAGTGTCTTTTATCCAATCAATGTTTTTGCAATAGGATTGATTTTACAATGAAATTAGACATGAACCAGCATCGCTGCAATTCCATGGGCTGGTGAGATAACACTGCAAGGAGGATAAATGGGAAGCAAATATTGTTATGTCTTGTTGGTGTGTTTCCTGAGCTAAACAATGGAAATCTGCACTGGGTAGGACCTGAGCCTTCTGTATCCTCCCATAGTTTCAAGATTGGCGGTGCTGGGAGAGCACAGGTGAGTTCCCAGCACAGACACAGCCTGGCTCTGGATTGCAGGCAGCCAGTCCCCCTTTCCCTCTGTCCTCTCTCTTACCCCACACACCTGCTCTGGTTTTGCTGTCCTTTTGCTGCAGCACAGACTCTGCTGCTGCCTCACGTCCCCAGCAGAGTCCCTGCTGTCCCCTCTGAGAGCCCAGAGTGGAATTAATCACACACACCAGCTCTGGAGCTAATGCCAGTCTCCTTCAGTGCAAACACATCTTTCCCAACTTCAAAGCCAGAAATGAACACTTACATTTCCTTTGTTCCTAAAAGTCTCAAATCCTGTCTCATTGAAGGTCTGCTCGTCTCCTGGGTCTTCCCTGCATAGGAGCTCCAGCTGAGAATTAGCAATCAAACCCCTCATTGTCCACCTGAACCTGGAAATGAAAACAAAGGCAAACACATAAGCAAGTCCTTCCATTCTGACTGCCATTTACCATTAATACTTAATATTCCCACATATTCTTTTCATCGGGTGGTTAATATAAAACCTAATGAACCATAGATGGCATTCCTGTTTTGCTCTGTTTCATATTAAGTGTGGAGCAGTAAAAACTGAGAAATGAAAGATAATATCTTTTCAAGTAGAAATGGCTTAAAATTCTTAATATGACTACAGTAGCTAAAACACAAAAGTGAAGACTGTGATCCTTAGCACGTCTTGGCAGTTTCTGGCCATAGGTTATTAAGCATTATTCAGCTGACCCTAAGGGGAGTTCATCTGGAGACATTAAGGTCAGAGAGTAGAAGCACTTGGACACAGTCAAATGGATTTTACACCTTTGTATCTCTCTGACATTACTGTTTTGCTTCAGCAAACTGCCTAATATCAGATATATCCTACTGGGTACCTTTCTAAATCACTTCAATTTTCTTTGTCCCTGGGCTACAGTTATATGATCAGGAGCCAAAGCTATCACAGGCTATGATATACTATTTTACTTCCTCGTTTGTATTAGAATGAACTTTATTAGCTTTTGGGGCACATGTCTATCAGTTTTAAAGATGAAGTACTATGTCAATAGTTTTTATGCAGCATTCAAGCCCACCAAATCATTTGGCGTGCTCTGAGATTATTAAAAGTGTATTATCACTTTTACAGAAAACATTCTTATTTTGAAATAACCATCACTCAGAGCAGCCTGTGCTTACCAATATTGTGTCTCTAAAGTGATATTTCACAGCAAAATCAAAATGGGGATTGATGCTCTGTAAGTAATTTCATATTTGAGAGCATGTGAACCTTACAAACACAAGTGTAGAACTAACATTTGACTCACACTCCTGTACTTTCATTATCCACTTTCTTCCTTTAAATCTTCCTAATTTGCTATTGTATATTCTTGTAACTGCTAACAATAACCACAGAACTTTCACTATGTAAAAAGTGACAATTTGTGCAAGCTTAAATTTGTCATTCTTCTTAAATAGAAGCTGTCCAGTTAAATAACCCGTAAAAAAATTACAGAGATTAGTTTGGCTGTTGCAGCATCAAAACCAGGAAATCAAAGATGCCTTTTTTGTGAGGAAGCTGAGGTTTCAGCTAGCAGGGAAGAAGCTTTTGAACACAAATCCAGTCTATAATCAGATTTTCTCATTTCCTTGCCAGCCTTCCGTACTTTTGGTTTTGTGCTTCGCGGTGGCTGCTCCCATTGTGTCATGAACAGAAAAGGGATGAGGGATTTGAGCTAAAGGACAAGGAGTGTGATCTGCCTCCAGGTCCTTCCCTCAGCTGGGCATTGCTGGGCTGGAAGTGTCTCAGCTGGCAGATGGTGATTTTGGAGCTGGTTGTGCTTAGGTGAAAGAGCACTCCCTTTTTGATGAGTTCATTCTCCGGCCTCGGCAGCTCAACCCCTGTTTCACCCGCTTCCATCACGGTGTCATCACTGTAAATCCAGCCTGAACATCCTCAGGTTCAGGGATCACCTTTTGTCTCCAGCTTTGACCAAGACCTCTTGGCACTGCAGTAATCTGCACCCAGAGAGGCAGCCCAGGGGAGGAGGAGTTTCTTGGTCCATGGCTCAGCTCTCCTGGTTCTCCCCATCACAAGGTCTCAGTGGCATATTAAACAGTTATTTACCCTATTCTGACCTCATCGTTCTGCTTCATGGAAGACTGAATTAACCCAATAGTGTTGTCTCTGCTGGCCCTGCAGTGCTTACAGGGATGGTGCTGTGAGGCTCCTGAAGCATCACTGCCTTCCTCAAGTGGCATAAATTACAGAGATATCAGACTTTTAAAAGAGCTTCAAGGACAGAACAGTTCCTTCAGCAGTTTAACAATAAGTATCATTTCATTTAAGTTACTTCTGAGGATTGGAACTCTTTCAGAGATGCTAAGTGGAGCAAATAAGGATCTCAAGACTTCAGCATTAACTGATGGGAATAAAGCCAAAGTTTTACATTTGCTTTCACATCCTCTCTTGTGGTATGTTTTAGTTTAAATATTTTGGCTCAGTCTTGAAGCTTCCAATGCATAGGCAGATTGCTATGCCCACATGCAAAAAACCCCACCAGAATTTAGATCTTTTTGCTGTTATATTTAGAGTATGTATTTAATTATTGTGCCTGCACAATGCCATAGAAAATCCTGGTTTGCTTTCACATATTCAACAAAGAACTTTTCAGGAGGGTATTTTAAAATTAGATCTACACTAATTACATGTATTATTAAGAACCCAATGCTTCACAGCTATCACTGGGTTGTATTATTGAACATTTTCAAATAAACATAGGGAAACAGAACTCAGTCTGAACACATTCCCAACAGGGGCACTCGAGCTTTAATAAAGGTAACCCAATGGTTATAATTAAAAAACACCTTCTCACACTTTGAAAAATCCCAGATACTTAACTTTGAAGTATGGTTGTGTAACACAGTTCTCTTTCACACCGCACGGGGTAACCATGATCTGTACAGTTCCATGACTTCTGTTTATTTAACGCACCAAAGCAAGAATTATTTATAAAGTCACAGCTGTTCTTTTTCCTAGCTTTTGTTTCTCACAAGTCTTAAATATTTGTAAAAACAAGAAATGTAATTAAAGTATTGATACATTAAACAAACGCTTCCCTAACCACTCTGCTTAAATAGGAATCACTTGTTTAAACAGAACTTGCTAAGTATATGTACAGAAATACAATGTTAAATAGTTACTGCAGAGTAGGAAAGCCAGCTTGCATTTAAAGAAACAAAATAAACAATGCCAAGCCATCAGTGATATCCCAGGCAGCATTAGGAGCTCCCAGCCCCGAGCTGGGTTTGGTGTGTGGCCAGCTCCGTGCAGGAGCTGTGTGCCATCTGCTCCTCACACAAAGGACACGAGTTTATTCTTGCTGGTGGGAACTGCTGTCCGAGAGCCAACCCTTGGCAGCGCCAGTCCCTACCCTTGAAAAGCTGGCAGAGAGTGCTTTTTAGCCTTTGAGTTCCCTAATAATGATCCCCTCCAGGGTGCAGGTCCCTCATGAGTGCTTCATTTCCCTCTTTATTCTGATTCACCATCCCGTGCAGACAGGCAGGACACCTGAAGTGCATCAGTCTCCCGTGGATTCCCCTTACCTGCCAGCACCTGGCAGGCTTAACCAGGGAATAAATCAAACATTTAAACGGCAAAATTTATATTGGGTTTGTAGTTGCAAGCTGAGAGATTGAAAATTGAAACTAAGACACAAAAGCAAATGTCTTGGTTTGCAAAAAGCAAAACCAGCATGCCCTCCTTGTCTGTCCAGGAGCTCCAGCTTCCCGGGGACAAGAGCAGCACCCTCCCCTTTGTGGTGGCAGTCTGGCTCCTTCCCACCTTCTCCTGTTCCCTGGGAATTAGCTTTTGGACACAAAAGCAAATATCTGATAGTCGGAGCCAGGTATTGTGGCAAAGGGGATTTTGCAGCCGCGGTCACACGCAGGCAGGCAGGGAGTGAGTAATCTAGATAAATGCTAATGAAAGCTCTTGCTGGCACCTTGTGTATTCAAAGGCTATTTCCTATTGTTCCCAGTCAGCTGGCTCGCTGACTTCCCATTCAGCCTGGATTGCTCAGGTTCAGCTGGGACCACTCTAACATTCCCATTACCCGTGATGCAAACCCTCCACTGCGTCCATTTGGTTAAGCTCATTATCTGTGGCCCTGGCGAGACCACACATGGCACGTTGTTAGCATGATGACAGATCCCAGAACGAGCTCCTGGCCTGGACACACCCAGGGAAGCCTGGATTTACCTGCCCCAGGTACAGCAGGTGAGGGTTCCTGTAAGGCACCAGGCCTCCTTGGTCAATATGTTGGTATTGACCAGTATGGTCAGTGTTGGTCAATATGGTCAAACAAGTCACATAATTAACACCCAGCCCATCCCAGCAGCTCGTGTGGCTCTCCCTGCCTGGATGGGTCCAGCAGTGAGGAGCACAGAGAGCATCCCTTTGTTCCTGGTATCCATCCTGCCACCCCACAAAGAGCCACTAGGAAATGGAGCCGCCCTCCTCAGACCTGCCATCACTCACTGAACTCCTTTAAAGTCTCACAGGAATTAAACTGGAAGCTTGTACCAAGTTTGTGCTGAGAGCACACAAATTGCAACAGCTTAGGAGGAGCTGACCAAATTTAGCAGATTTCACAGGGACAACGCAAACCATCCCGGTGCCAAACTTCAAATTCTTGTTTCGAATTATGTTGATACTAAAACCCTCTCAAAGAAAGCATCCAGAATTTCAGAACACGGGCAAACTTTTTTTTTCCTCCCTGTAAGCTCACTGTTGGAAATGACTGAAGCTTCAGCTCGAGTGTACCATTGAAGGCAGAAATCAGCACTGGACAAAGCCCAGGATACAAGTTTACAGCCCAAATGTTCAAAGTTTGGCAAAGTGCTGTATAAACCAGTCTATATTGACCCGAGGCAGTGCTGCCAATTTTGCCTATGAGATGAATAGGGGAGATAGAAGTTATATTTCAATAATGGAAACATCTCCAGTGAGATGGGCACTGGCCTGGCTCCAGGAGCAGCTCATTTACCAGAGTGAGCTCTGTGCTGCTGCAGAATCCCAAACATCACATTTATGGGACCCTCTACTCACACATCAAAACAAGTCCTCTGCTGGGCTCACTCTCCTGGCCTGACTTAGGGATTATCTCTCTGGATCAGATGAAACATTATCTCCTGCTCTATCACGTTGCTATAGGGAAATAACAAATAGGTGTGTTTCCGTTGAAACTGGAAATTAAATACCCCGCATGTTTCTGGTTTGTTTCTAAGCAGATCCAGCTGCGTGCTATTCCTAAAAATAAAATTCCTGACTGACCTCAGCCACCTGAACAGAACACTAACATTTATTTAAATGGCATCTAGTATTTGAGAAGAAACTTAATTGCATTTAAGAAGAAAACCAAAATCACAGACAACATTTTTGGAAGCTTTACCTTAAGTTGCTTAATCAAATTACATAACCAAAAAATTATCTAATCAAAGCCATAAACTTTTTTTACAATTTCCATAGAGTCTGAGGGTTTTTTTTATTTAATTCACTTATCATCATCATCTTTTTCTGCTTTTAGGGAACACTAGTCCCCTCATGCAAGAATTTTCCAGTTGTTCAAGATCCACAGTCACTGGCTGCCAACCAGCTTTGGAAAAGCCATAGTATGTGAGTGGCATATCTGACCAGGGATAGCCTGGATCATTCCTTGAGGGCAGCAGTGACATCCAGGCTGCCTCTGCCCTGCTCCGACCTTGCAACTTCTGCCACCATGGCAGCAGCTCTCTCAACAGGGAAGCAGCACAGCCACAGCTCAGGGATAAAGCTCCTACTTGGTTTTGGGTGTTTGGCAGGGGTTTCAGTCTCAGGTGGGATTGGAAGGGATCCCTGGAGATCATCCAGTCCAACCCCCCTGCCACAGCAGGGTCATCCAGACCAGGTTGCACAGGGTGATGTCCAGGTGGGTTTTGAATAACCCCAGAGAAGGAGACTCCACAGAATCTCTGGATAGCTGTTCCAGGGCTCTGCCACCCTCACAATAAAGAAGTTTTTTCTCATATTCAGACAGAACTTCCTGTGTTTCAATGTGTGCCCATTGTCCCTTGTCCTGTTGCTGGACACCACTGAAATGAGGTCTCCTTTCTTTCTGTTTTTTGTTTCTTTCTGTAGGCAGGCAAATTTTGCTACCAAAATAAAGCCTCAGAGTCAGGGGACCCCTTCTTGTCAGTCTCTGTTTACTAAAGCTGTACTAAAGCATGAGCTGCATTGCAGTAACTGAACATTTTAATGCAAACCATGAGTCAGTGCCATTGCAGCAAGAGCTGAGTATTCTACAAGATCCCTACAGCAAGCACCTGTGTACAGAGTTTGGACAGAAAAGATGGTCCTTGCACAACATTTCCCTTGTGATGCACAGAAACTCACTAAGCAAATAGTCAGAACCAGTTAGATATCCAGGGCCCAGGATCCATCCATCTCTCCATGCAATGCCTGTGGGAATGGCACCCTTGGTCTCACTCCTGGCTGCTCTGTCACCTTCCCTTCTTTATGGCAGAACGAGTTGCAGTGAGGTTATAAAAATGCACCCCCTTCTGAATGCTTAAACAACTGGGAAAATTACAGTCAATCCACCCTCCCAAAGCAGGGTAGTGCTTCTCACAGACTGGAAAATATCCATAAAGCCTGTGAGTTACGAGTACTTTTCTAGCTCATTGGGCAGTTCAGTGCTGTCTTACCCTTTACATCTGTGGTACAGGTTTAATGCAGATCTACGCACTCAAATGCTGAGTACTCGTAAATGCCATACTGATTTTATTGTACGTATTTTTATAATCTCATAAAGTTTATATTTTTAATATCACAGATAATGTGTGAACCTGTCATTTACACCACTCAAATACACAATGGGAGTCAGTAGCATAAATGGCCATTTTTCACTTGGAATACATATTAATCTAAAGCTAATCTATATTAATACAAGACACTCTTTTTTGTTGGTTTTTTCCCCCTAAATCCACATACATTCACATATATCTCTGCTTTGCAGCCAGGTCCTAAGGCTATGGAGGCTTTCAGGGACAGAGATGCCTTTCTCTGTTGTGCCTGTTAAACACCCAGTTCAGTCAGCTGCTGCTGTAAAACTGAGGCTCTCAAATAGCACCACAGTCCAGGAGGGAAATAAATGCTACTGAGCATATTCAACTTCACCATGGCTGAGTTCTGTACCATGACATTCATTTCATTGTGCCTTACGTTCAAACCCCGCTCCCAGCCTGCTGAAATGTGGGAAGAATTATCCTGGGGGACCGCAGTGAAACGCAGTCGTGTTTATTTGTAATTGCTACAAAATGGTTTACAAAATTGTTAGTGTCCTTTATTACGCCCGCTACTGAAGCACTTGCCTGTTAATTAGAGAAATTTCAGCTGTCATAGCTGGCAATTATAGCCTGTGTATCACTGTCTGTTATGAATAGGCAATGAGGGGTGATTAATATGCATGAGTGGCGGTATATAGCCGTGCCTGGGCTCCGGGAGAGGCAGAGGGAGGGAGCAGAGAGCTCTCGGAGCCGGGGACGGGCAGAGCTCCGCCGTGCTCACAGCCGGCTGCAGCCACCCCACCTGCGGGACCCTGCCCCACCTGCGGGACCCTGCCCCACCTGCGGGTCCCTGCCCCACCCGCCGGACGCTGCCCCACCTGGCGCTCCCCGCCCCACACGCCTGTCTCGTGANGCGGGACCCTGCCCCACCTGCGGCTCCCTGCCCCACCTGCGGGACCCTGCCCCACCTGCGGGACCCTGCCCCACCCGCGGGACCCTGCCCCACCTGCGGGTCCCTGCCCCACCTGCGGGACCCTGCCCCACCTGCGGCACCCTACCCCACCTGCGGGTCCCTGCCCCACCTGCGGGACCCTGCCCCACCTGGATGTGTGCTGGCCGCTGGCATCGCTCTGGCTGCTCGGGGCAATAAGGAAGATCCTTTCTGCCGCTTGAATCTGAACATGGGATGCAGTTTGTGCACTCTGCAGAAGCCGGAAGAGCAGTACAAGTTGCTGTATGAAGTTTGTCAGGTAAAGAATGAGATTTCGTTTCTAAAAAGCAAATGCTCTCTTTTTAGGCTTGTCACCACGGTTAAGGGCAGGGAAGCTGGAGTACCAAGAATTGGAAATTAAAGTGGGTTTGCCTTGTTTGAAACGTGTGTGATAATGATTATGGTTTTAGCCTGTATCTTCACATTCACGTGTGCAGAACATCAGATACATTAATGTAGCTATTATACATCAAACTTTTCACAGAACTTTCATCACAAGATAAGACTGTGTTCATTTCTCTAGTGTATATTAGGTTAAATTTCTTGTCAAGGATCATGGCTTGGTCACACACTCCTTGCACAAGTGGAAAAGATGCACGAGGAAGGTTCTGTACCTGTTTACAAGTGCCTAGAGCCCCTTGTTTGTGTGCAGTGTGTTCACTGCTCAGTCTGGTCTGTGAGTGCCTGTCACTGAGAGTTTGTAGCTGGTTGTTTTAGGTGTTGCACCTTGATGTGTAAAAATATCAGCTAACAAACAGATTTGAGAGCAGATTAAAACTACTGCCCTACAGATCTTTAGATACCAGATTACTCATATGAACCTTCTGAGAAGTTTTCTGTGAGTGTATTAACACATCCGCCTCTATTACAAAGATTTTATTTCCTGTTTCTGCTTTTCCTCCTGCGTGCCTTTGAGATTCCTTACTCTGTCAAATCTACAGTACAGTTTGGGCTGAGGCAGTGGGACGGAGCCCTGCAAAGTGATGGCCAAGTGTTCCAGGATGTATTCTCTCTGGAAATACTCATACACTCATAGTCAGTACTGAGAAGGTGGATTGGGTTGTCTGTGCACAGGCTCAGACACTACCCCGATCCTTCCAGCTGTACTTTTCCCCCCTTGCCGTTCCTGAGGTGGTTCGGGATCAGTGACAATCGCTGGGTGACATTCCCAGCGCTGCTCCGTGCTGCCGGCAGAGGGAATTGCTCAGCAATCCCGTGTCCTGCTGCCTTCCCACCTGCGGCTGATCCCAGACACTGATGTCACTGACAACAAAGTGAATAAAAGATGTGGTCTGTATGTTATGCTAGCAGGGAAGTGATTAAATTTTAACCACGTAGTTGTGATCTAATTCTCGCTCGCTCACCCAAAGGACGCTGACGCTTTGCAGAATGAAAAAAAAAAAACCTGTGGGAGCAAATAGAAAGACATGTTGACTGTCATTTCTATTTATACCAGCACACTTCCACTTGCTGAGCTGCTTGCATGTGATGGGGGGAGGAATTTTGGAGGGAGGGGATCAGATTTTTTCGGACAGTGTTCTGAACTGAGAAGCATTTGCAGATGCTGCCTGCAGCAGCACACCTGGGGCCAGGTATGGTTTGTGTGAATGCTCTGCTCAGATACAGCAGTGGCTGTGGGAATAATTCCTTATCCTGCCAAGCTTTTGGGCAGTCTGCGTTTGGGGACTGTCAGGAGTGCAACAAGCAGGACAGACTGAGACAGCACCCGATCACAAACATTGTGACTGCTCAGGAAGCTTGCTCAATTTGTGTCCTGAAGGGAAGGTGGCAGAGAACCTTTGCAACTTACTGACATCTCCAAACAGATGGACAGGACAACATTCTTTAAATACATGTCCTGAAATGAGTCCCAGGAACAGTTCCTGCTGATATGTGAGATGAGTGAACTATCCAGTGCTGGATAGTTCAGATAGTTCAGATCTGCAGGTGCAGATCCCTGGCAGGAGTTTGGTTTTAGAATTCTGTCAACCTGCAGAGTGCTGCAGCCTGGTTTCAGCAACGTGTCAGTGCCCAGTGCTCCTCATTAAATATGGAAGTCTTTTGGGAAACACTCTTGGAATATCCTCAGTTTCCACAGAAGTGAAAGGTGCATGTAATCCTGTAAAACTGGGATTTCTGACATAGTAAAACTTGAATTATTTAAGACTATAATCCCTGATTATTCTAGAACATAAATAACTGTGCAAAATTATTTTAACAGGGGTCTACTTTGATTTCTCTCTTTTGCAAGATAGGAGGGAGGGAATTCTATAGCTTATGGAGCACATCCAGATAATTATATGTCACTACAACTATAAAAATACATCCTCATGTAACCTACACACAAGAGCAATCACTTAAAATTTAACGGTGAGGGAGATGAAGGATCACTGCCATTTAAAAGTACAGAATATAGAAGATAAAAGTTTCAAAATCTGCCTACAGTAGAAAATGTCTCTTGCAGTGGTTTTTTGTGTCATCCATGTAACCCTAATATCATGTGATAAGAAGGCATTGCTATTTAAGAATTCTGAGTTAGACAAAATTTGCATAACTTGATTTTAGGGAATATTGAGCATCGTTACAAATAAATCTCCTTAGCCCTATTTTTTAAAAGTTCATGACTCCAAGATGTAGGAATTCAGAAAACACTTGAAGGAATTAATAACAGTACATAACTGCACTTTCTCTATTAGGCCAAGAGCTTTAGTGTGGCTGGGAAATTAATGCTTCCATAAATTACAATTCCAGAAGGTCCAGTACGGCTGGCTCTGTAAGTCCTCTAACAGTGAGCACAAAGAGGATCAAATATACCAGGGCTCAGGCTTTATCCCTTCCTCATCCATAGATAATTCAAAGAGATCCTCTTCATTAAGGGCTTTGGCACATTGCCTACAATTTCTTTTTGGGCCGCTGTGAGCTTAATGATGCAGAACAATGGTCTTCCCTCTTGTTGAGCACTTACCTTATTGTACCTTTAATCACATAATAAAAACCAAATTAAGACACCTCCTCATTAGAGTCTGTTGTAGCTGTGCATATCAATGCTTTGTGCTACAAATACAAAGGGGACTGTGGCAGCTTGGAGCCTTGATGCAGAGCAGTGTCACCGCTGATGAGTGTGGCAGCAGTGGGGTGCATAACCCATCTTAGATGGGTCCCAAGGTTCACTTCCCAGCTGAATACAGCATATTAGATTAATTAATATACACTCTATTAGATTTTTGGCTGTCTGGTTAAGTGGAAGTGTTCTTCAGAAGATACTAAAAGTTGTGTAAATGGAGGGAGAAGGGGGAAGAAAGAAAACCAGAAAATTGGGGGGGTGTTTAACACCAGGTTTCTGGTGTGCTTTTCTAAATGTCATCAACTCCTACATAAACAATAACAGAAAGAAGGGATTTTCCCTTTGTATGGAAAATTCCTGAGGGACCAAAAAGTAAACTCCATTGGAGGAAACTCACAGAGGAATGAGTCGTCTGAGATAGAGCTTTTGAGTGTACAAAATAGAGTAAAAAAAAAAAGTTTAAGCCTGCAATTTAAGGAACTTTTTCAGTACCTGTTTTACACTAAGCACACATTGCCCACAGTATGGGAGGTAAACACACAGTGAAATAATTTCCTAAATGGACACAGTATTTTATAGAATCCTCCCAGCATCACAGAATGGTTTGGATTGGAAGGGACCTTAAAGATCCTGTAATTCCAACCCCACTGCCATGGGCAGGAACACCTTCCACTGGAAGAATTTCCAAGGATATCAATATAGAATTTTAAATCACAGATAGGACTCTAAACCTGCATGGGCAATGCTCAGAACTGTTCCCTGGGATTTAAGATGATGGAGCTCACCTAGTGCTCACAGGGGGAAGATACCAGAAGAACAGCCCAGCAAAATTGGCATTTGCAGCTGAGAAACCCCAAGATAAGTTAAGCACAGAGCCCAGCCCCTTCCTCCAGGCTGTCCCTCCAGGGTTAGGACAGGCTGGCAGGAAACATCTCATGTTGCCACTGCCCTTGGTTCAGCTGAGCTGAGGTCAGAAGATTCTGCTCCGTGATTGTTGAGCTGGCACCCCTCACAAATACTAAAGTTCATATATAAATAAACACTTGTTGCCATGATCTTTCTGCCTGTCGGGAACTTGAAAGCCTCACTCACATGCTCCTGGCCTGGCACGTCCCCAAGGCATGGAAAAATGACAGTGTTGGTGAAAAACAATTGTGGGCAAGCTGGATTTGTGTCTTAAAGCAGACTGAGATGCTCTGTGGCCAAGGTTATATAAGCACCGAGGTCAGATACAAATTCTGTGCTAATGAGAGGTCAGCAGTGATGAGGAACAAGCCAACTCTGTTTTCCATTGGCAGCTTCCAGTGGCATCACTTGCAGGGCACTGTTCTGCAGCAGAGCTCCCACACAAACCTGCTGCACTGAGCTAATCACCAGTGCAGGCCCCTTTGCCATCAGAATTCCATTTGCACATTCAGACTTGAGAAAATGAGACCAAAGTAATCAATCAGTAAGAAAGCCTAATTCAAGGAAACAGTCTAACTAGACTTAAACCTACTGAGCAATGATGTTATCCTAAAGCAGGGCCAAAGTGAAGCTTGCCAAAATAAACATTCAGCTCAAAAAAAAAAAAAATCTAATCAAAACTGTAAGATTTGGAAAACAGAAATAATTGCCTCTGTACATATGCTTTTCACACCCTCAAATTTAATTGGGCAGCCAGAGAATTAGTTGCTCTACATTTCAGTAGTTTTCCATGTTAAGACCGAAGTAGTGGTGCCAATTATAGGGAACTGCTCTACTTGAAATACAGTGTATGGCTTCAAATGCTCTGTATGTGCAGCCAGTGCTGCAGCTGAAATTAAAACTAGTGCTGAAGTTCGATTCTGTCACTTCACTACCATTAAACTTGACCTCAATAACAGTTGTGAACCTATCACACTTACTTCAAAGTAGGCATGTGTTTGCTTAAACAAGATGTTAATTCCAAGGGCTTTGTTCTAGACAGGGTTTTCTACTGCAGAATTAGTTCAGCTGTAGAAAAACTCTGCTTGACAGACTGGAGACTCATAATCTTCAGAAAACTGCCCTTTAATGATCATGGCGCCTGTCTGTGGCTCACAAGTCCCCTTTCCTAATTAGACATTTACCAGAAACTGGCAATTGAAATTTTCCTCTTCACTTGATGATGAATAATGCAATGCCTCTGTTAGGATTTCTCTGGCAGATATTCTTTATTGTAAAGTTAGAGGAATATTTTGGTCATTAAAGGAACATAAACAAGATCTGATATGAAATAAACAAATGCCTAATGGTCACCTGTGATATAAATGCATAATTTGACCTACTTTGCACAAGAAATATCTCAGTGCTGCATAATCTTCCTAAAATCTGCAGTGCCTTTCATCTTTACAGTGGGCAGATAAAATGCTCAGCCATAGCATGGATTTATTAGGATTTTTTTAAAATGATGAATGATTGAAGAGATGAGTTTTGTGATGCTTTACACTTACACATCTGTTTAATGCTATGAAGCAGGTGGCAAGAAGTCACAAGGGAGAAGGCACCAGGGACAATCACTCTGTGCTTTACTGTCACATGTCAGACATGGGCTGGGAAAAAAGAAACATATGGAGTAATGAAAAAGTGCAGATTCAGTAAATGTGTTTTGTTGTGTTCATTAATAATGGAACAAAAGGTCAGGCTTCATTTTCACTGGGACAGGACAACTCTCCAGTTCCATGAACACTGGGATTGGTCCTTGCAGAGGTTTGGTGGGTAAAGGGGAGCAGATCCAAGTGGCCTCCTGGAATTTGGTCACAAGTCAGGGATTTGACAGGAGAGGAGCAGAATAAATAATATCAAATATACATAAACATTACATATTACAATACTCACTAATTTAAGCAGTGACAATTGAAGAAGAACTTCCTATTAATATGGAATATCTTTAGGCAAAAGGCCAGATGCCACCATCCAAAACACAAATGGTCAGAATCAGGGCACTGTTTTCTTCCTTGTGTCCATACAGGGATAATCCTGGGTAGGGACACAGAGGTGATTAGACATGCTGTCCTCTGGCATAGGAGCTGGGCACTAATATACCAAAATTATCCTAAATAATAACAAAAACTACAAACAGAAGTGCAACAAGAGGGTTTTTTGCAACTTCAAACCAATACTCTGTGCATTCCTGCAGAGTGGAAGCTGAACATCATTTTGGAGAAAACAATCATTCAGGTGTTGGAAGATCACAGCTGATAAGAATTTTTAAATTTGGCCGAGGTGCTTCAGAGTTCAGCAGAAGCTCTTGTGTCTGACCTGGTGCATCTGTGTCACTGCCACCAGGTTTAGCCAAAAGCAAAGGGAAATGAAGGTGTTTTTATCCATGTCTTGAGAGCTGTGAGAGCTCACTATGAGAACGTGGCAGCATGGAGGGAGGTGGTGCTGGGATTCCTGCCTACATGACCCCTCTGAGGTTCGTTTCCTTCAGCCACTTCAGCTCTGCTTGTGGAAGACCCAAAGTGCCAAAGCTCCTGAAGCAGCAAAGCCTCTCGCTGAGAATCCCACTGGATCTGTCCCAAGAGCAGCTCTGGGTGTTCTTCCCATGTCCAGCACAGCTCATCTGCAGAGCTGTCCACAATTGCTCTTTCCCTGTCCTGCACCACCGAGGCATCTGTGGAAGCAGGAGGGAGTGGGAAGATGGACTTAAAACAAGCAGTCAGGATGCTGGCAATTAGAATGATCCCAACCAGTGCCTGGGAGATGGGATCAGTTGTGCTGTGCCCTGCTGTGACCTCAGGCAGATCACTCACTCCTTCTGTGTTTCCTCTTCTCATCTGTAGGAGATTCCTTTTGTCTGCTTGCCTGGAGCAGGTCTCCAGAGGCAGCACTGGCTTTTGCTGTGTGCTTGCATAGTCTGATATGCTGCTAAAATGATACCAGTATTATCTGAAGTGCTGGTCTGTACACCAGAAGCTTGATTACTCTGATTTTAATTGAGGTGTGGTGTTAAATATTTCCTTACCAAACTGTAACTGCTGGAAGGCCATAGCAGGGGAAAGCTCCCTACAAATCTTTCCCTTTTTCTGTGGGAGAAAGGTGCTGCTCTACAAGGACCTTTGGTCTGATTCAGTACAAAGAATTGTTTCTTATGCTACTCAAATTTAGCTTGAATCCACATAGCATTGCACCCTCAGCTAAAAGAGTTTTAATTTTTTCATGCTGTTCACTCTCATTGTGTGTTGTTTTAAACATAAATATAGAATGCACAGCTTTTTGATTGCCATTCATAAAAATCTGTAATTTGCTGTACTAGATGAACACGCAGACATCCCAAGGCTTTTGCCTCTTGGGAAAAGCACATGTGGGAAGGGCAGGAGCATTTCCCAAGGAGCCACACTGGAGGTGCAGTGCTAGAGGTGGACAAAGCAGAGGATGTGAGAAAACGGGTAATTACACTTGCTGAATCCCGGTCATTAGTAATTCATGGTTATTTATGGCTCATTTGTACCTCACTCAGAGATCCCATTGATTGGCCCCCTCTGGGTCATGCTGCAGAAATGGCAGAGAGAGGCATTAAAAGGGGAGGCCTGTAAACTTCTGGCTGTGTTAGATGGACCTGAGTTGCTAAGCCATTAAAAGATACACAAAAGATGGCTTAAAAATAAGGAAAAGCATTTCTGCACTGATATAAAGTCATTTAACATGATTAATGCGTTTTTAAGAGAAAAAGGGCTCCAAGTAAACTTCCTAGTGGAAGTCCAAGAGTCTCAGAATCCCCAGCACTGCTCTGTGTTTTCACTGAAGTAAAGGATAAAATTCCCTGTGGTTTTATTTTGAGTAGTGATCCACAGGAGCAGAGCCTGAGAACCCAACCAAGAGCATCTTAGTATGCTACAGACAGTGCTGGCACTGCCTTGGAAATACCTAAATGTGCTAATTACTAGCCAAATAAAAATTCCTTTATTTCCAGGGTCTTTCTCCCAAGATTTTCCATTTGCAAGTTAACAGTTTGGAGAACAAATGTATTCTGTGCTCTTAAGGAAGAGAATTTTTCCTTGGTCTGAACTGTTTTGTCATGGATGGCTCACAAGGCAGAAGGGAAATGCACACACATGGAAACAGTCTATTACCAAACAATATAATTCTGGGGTTTTCAAAAAGAGGGAGACTGTACATATGAGGGAAATAAAAGAGGGATTAGATGGAGCTGCAAGAAGAATTAACCTGTATTTTGAACCCTTTTTTTCCAATTCCTGAGGAAAACAGGGGTTATAAAATAGGCTTTTTGCTGCTCTTGCTTCTATAAAAATCTTTAAAGTTGTGCTGCTTTTTCTTAGTATGCAGACTCCTTAAGAACTTGCTAAAGAAGTGAATCAGACCATAAAGAGCATTTTAAATGGAGCACAGACGTCTGTAGTCTAACAGAACTAGCATTTTTATAGTGCATTTCCCAAGGATTTGCATGAATTTCTACAAAGAAAAGCTGCTTACTCATTCTTAGGCAAAAAAGTTTTTTTTCTCTGTGACATTTATGAGGCATAGAAGAGCCAACAAGCTGTACAATGCATACAAATTTTTATCATTCATGGCATTAAACCCACAGACATCAGTCTAAATTAATGGAAAATAATAATTTTCTTTTACTGAAACCTGTCTGGTTTCTGCTCTGTGCTCCCAGCATCTGGAAAACAATGTTACACAGTATTGCTGCAAAAATAAAATACAAAATAATTATAACTAAACTGTTCTGCACAGGGATTTTGTGGCTTTTTGTGTACTTCCACCAGTGCCTAGAGTCACTTCATCTGTATATTGGAGATTAAGTTTGCTCATGCCTGAGTGCTGAACTCCTCCATTCCCTGAGCATCCTCCCCACTTTCTCTTCTGCCAGCCCTTTCCTGTCCCAGCCCTGTCCCAGTGTCCCCTCCCAGGGCTCCTTCCTGTGTTTGCTCCTGCTGTGGCTGCAAGTGGGAAACTGGGAATCAGCTCCAGGAGCATCCTGATGCAGAGAACCCAGGTGTCTTAATTCTGCTCTCATAGGAAAAGAGAAACTGCCACTACTGGGGTGTCCATGAGCACTGTGCCAGAAGGAAAAGAAAATCAGAATTGGTGGCAACCAGGAGGGATTTTTGTCCACTTGTAAGCAAGTGACATATTTTGATATACCTGAAAGCCTCTAATTTATGTCTGCCATTAAAAAGTGGCAATTAATTAGCCTTCTCTTCCCACCCAGAGAAATAAAGCCTGTAAATCACTTACCTTGCTCAATAATTAAACAGCAGCTATTGATAAAATGACATTTATGTAATAGCACAACCCTGTACTGTCCTGCCTCATACCTCAAACAAAAATAAGAATGTGTTTTCTAGTAACAGAGAACAATTCTGTCATCCCAGCCTTGGCTGCAAATTCCTGTTGCCTTGCACAGGAGGTCCAGCCTTGTCCTCACAGTGGGGAGGCTGGAAGGCTCCAGCCTCTGGACCCTGTGCCAATTCTGACCTCAGGAAATTAGCATCTAAACAGTGGCACTTGGCTCAGGAATCGCTGGAGGATCCCAAACCTCTCAGTAGAATAATTGTTAAAGTAAAAGCACGTATATAAATACAAAAACGTGAGAAAATCTGTCCTTGCAAAAGGTATTTCACTGTGACATGTCCAGAATTGATAGAAGAAGGAGATTTCAACAGGAGAGATGCCAAATGCCTTGCACAGCTCCAGCAGAGAGAAGCTGTTGTATATCCAAGCCCTTATACACTCACAGCACTGGAAAATTATATGGAAAGTCATCTCCTAGTGAGGTAGAGCAAATTCTTCACAAGCCTAAAGAGATAGGAGGGTTTTTTCTGGTTTTATTTCCCTTTTCTCCTTGTTGAGAACATCACTGATCACAAATCATCACTGATTTATTTGGTTTTTCTGCTTAATATGTAGCTACCAACTGAGAGAGATTTGAAAACAGAATCAGTAGGGCACCTGGTTCTTACCAACCCTACACCCCCCAAGATCCTGCTGCCTGTTTTTACCCTTTTATCTCCAAGCTAGCACTCAAATGTTTCCAGCCTTTTTCATGGATCTTAGGAGTCAGATCTCAAACTATACCCACATATTTGCTGCCTTCACTCTTCCCAAGCTGTCATGGGATGTTCCTCAACAATTCCACCTGATGTTTTGGGTTCCCCAGTGAAGTTCTGCTGCTTCCATTTGGGGCCAGATACAGCATATTAGATTTTTTTTTTCATTCTTCTTTTCATTAATTTCTGTTTATTTTTCTGACCATTTACCTCCTGGGTATAGGAATTAATGAGAGCTTCATGATCAAAATGAGAGTTTAAGACATCGTTTCCTTCTGTTTGTTTGCTGGGATCACCCATTTGGATTTGTGCCATGGCTTCCCCTGTTCTGCCTACAGGCATCATCTCTCTCTTTCACAATTACAAATATCCATCACTTCTACCTTAATTGACCATGGCAGCATTTTCCTTTCCATTCTCTCAGTCTGGCCATGGAATGCTGGTGGCACACTCAGCTTCATAACTCCCTGATTTGCTGTTAATGTCCTCTCTCAGTCAGAGCCTGAGCTGAGGCATTGCAAAATCAAAACACCCCTTGACTCCAGTGAGCATCAAATCAAGCTCAAGACTATTTTATTTTCATTCCAAGTATTAAAACTGCCAGGAGACACAGACCTCCCAGACAGGATTATGCCATCTTTATCTATAGATTTCTTGGTCCTCTCTCCAGCCTACTTTAGTGCAGAAGAACATACAGAACATACTATAAAATAAAATACTGTAAATGCTATTCTATTTCATAATCATTGCATAGCTTCTATTAAAAAGATAATAAAAATTCAAGCATCCCTTCCTTATTTACTGTCAGGTCCTAATACAGAGCATTTATGTCCCTGCCTTATGCAGTGGCTAAACCCACTATCTGGCTGCACCACAAATTCCATCCAAGTCCATTCAGCTCAGTTTAACTCCAGTGTCTGCACTTTATCTGCAGCTTTCTCCATATTCAGTATATTTCCAATGCTAAGAAGGCCCAAAAGCTAAGCATTTCACCCTTTCAGACAAGTTAATTTATCCATCTTTTGTGCCATGAAAGATCCCATTGTCTCTGTCACATGGCATGCTCCTCAGAAATTATGCATATTTGTCGTTTTTGGCAGTCTTCTGAAGCATTCATGGGCATGGATTTTTTTTTTCTGTGTTATTTCAGATGTAACTGTTTATAAGGGGAAAAATTGCTGAGCACAATTCAGCAGCATTAGGAATAAATTCTAGGAATATAAAACCCCCTTTTTTTAACAAAGCAAAGCTGTACAGATGTATTTATTTAATTTATTTATTATGTGTTTCTTGGCTTTTAAGCACTGGGAATAATTATTTGTCAATTGTAACAAATTTTCCAGATAGAAACTAAGCATATTAGTATCACCTATTTGCTAGACTCAGGATTAGCCACAAGTACTGACTCTACACAGACACCAGAAATCAGGCCATTGAGATCATCCCAGTATATTTCTCTTCTGTATCATTTTTGTGCTACTAAAAATAAAATACCAATACCTGCTACTTCTTCTAGACTAAAAAGCAATTTATCTCTGTTATGCATAAGCAGACTTGGGAATTACTGCTTTTTATTATTCAAATATTTAGCACTGCCATCCTCATCTCCCTTTAGTGGAAAATTATATTATTGGTGTGCTGAGATGGGAAATGCTTAAAAAAAAGTAATTACAAACTATTCACTGCTCAGTATTTACCACATATTATGGCACTTACTGCAGGTTTCTTAGGAACCAGAAATGGAATTCCCTGCTGTAAAGCACTTTTAAGCACCTTTTTGTGTTTCATCATTTGACCACGTCTCAGATCAGCATCCACCAGAGTGGCCAAGGCTGCTGCTCAGAGCAGGAACCTGCAGAGCTAAAAGGATTCCACTCAGCTGGGGTTTAGGAATCAGTCTCTTGTAAGGGACCCACAGACTGACCCCAGAACCATTCATCATGTGGACAGCTACTGTCCAGAGGGTTGTTTGCCTAACATGGTGTGGGTGCTGCCACAGTTCATAGAAATATTAACTTTCAAAGGCAAAATCCCCAACCATATCTTTGAAATGGGTTAAGAAACTCATAATAACAGCAGCACAGTGACTTATGCCTTCATTTCACAGTAATCATTGCCATCTTATCAAACCCATACTTTAAAAGTATATACACATCAAATACAGTTCTGCTTGTAGAGTTATCAATTTACCAACTGAAATATGAATGCCAGAAAGTCACAAACCTTTTCTACACAAGGTCCCTCTGCAGCAGGAGAGGGTTTAGATTCGAATTTAGCTGGCTCAACGCTCCAGTTTTAAAATCTGGTCCCATGTTTTTCTTCCTGGCTGTGCAGCACCTTTTCTTTTTCATGGCATTATCAGTTTGCAGACAACACAGTCAGGAAACTACTTGGAAATAATTCCTGTAGTAACAATTTATGGCACAGTCCAGCTACAACTGCCTGTTCCCTGCATGACATCAACCTGTCCTTGAAGTTATGATTATTTATGTAACAATTGCATAGGAGAGCACAAAGAGGATGCCAGGCCATGGATTTGCAGAAATAAAAGTGTCCTAAGGAACCTAAATTAAAATGCAGGCCTGTACTAAACTGTCTGTAATCCAGGTTCATTGCAGCATTTGAGAATGAACTGAAAATCCTTTGCAGGATTTTACCAGGTCTTACTACAAAGATGGAGAAAGAATCTTCATAAATAGTTTCGTGCTCAAGAGTTATTCTGAGCACATTTCTGAAAAGCATTATACACTGCAATTTAGATTCTTTTATTTTGATTGCTTGTTGGGTTTGGTCGTACCAAAAACAAAAAAAAAATAGGATGCACGCAGTAAAATGTGCAACGTTTAATTTGCAGCAAATAATAAAACTCAAACCATAATCAGCATTTCCTTTTTTCCAGCAGAAACATTACACTGAACCTAATTTTACAGCTGTACAAACTGTTTTAAAGTAATCTGCTCAATTGGGCGAGTTAATGATATTTAATTTGACCAGGCCAAACTTTACATGCTGTGCATTAAATCGTGTGCAGTGCAAGTGTTTGTGTGATGTAAATGTCATGCTAACACCTTCCCCTCTCAGCTGGCTTCACAAAAATCCTGGTGTCATCACCTCTCTAAGGCAAACCCAAGATGACAGCAGGGAAAAAGTGTTAGTTGCACAAGGTAATTCAGCAGAAATTTAGCCTTTTCAATCTATTCTGCACTCAAGTTAACCCTCTTTATATCAGCCAGCTTTTTGCCCTGGGCAATATGTTAAGCATGGGCTAAATTCAGTTATTGTGCTGAGTAATATTCTTGTTCAGGTGCCCCACTTACTTTGATTTGACTAAAGAGTGTGTACTTAGTGCAGTGTGTGAATTCTCTTCTCAGCCCCCCAATTGCATGGCCTGGCATGTCTCTTGTTTTTTCTATCCACTGCTCTAAAATTGCGTTTTTTATTACAGTGACTGAGTACTACCATCACGTTTCATCCGAAAAATTGTTTATCAGACAAAAACACATAGTTTTGTAGTTTTGGTTTTGTTCAGCAAAAAGGTGAAGAGTCTAAAAAGCAAACCAGAACTTGAAAAACTACAGGAGAATCAATAACTTGTTGTGTTTGAACAAGGGCTGAGGGATTTCTAATCTGCAAGAAACAAATGGGGTGCTGGTTTGTGCTTCACCTCAAAGAGCAAGCCCAGTAAAATCTATCAAAACAAAAGGCAGAGCAGAGGATTTGTAAAGTTATTGTAGTGAAAAGGGAAAATGAGAGATGCACAGGATTGCAGGGCTCATTCCTGGCACTGGCTGCTCACACCGTGGTGATGCCTGGAGAGGCTGAGCT
>VZTT01073732.1:0-15129 GCA_013400855.1 Buphagus erythrorhynchus
TTTTTTTTTTTAAAGCAGAAAGGGTAGAATTTGAAGTGCAAAACTTAAAAAATTGCTGCCATAATTTCAGCCTGCTCAAGCTGCCAAGTGGTGCAAAACCTGGCTTGGTACACACAGAGACAAAAAAATTCTGCTTTTTGTTTCCTAGAAAATCTATGGAGGGCCTCCATCCTGAAAAGATAATAATTGGAATGAATCACTGATGCTGATTAATTAATTATCTTCAGAAGTATTTCCCAGAGCACCCACACAGCTAAAGGTGCTGAAGGAAGCCTGTGACACAGATTTTGCCATCTCTGACCTTGCAGAGGTCAGGCACGACTCCAAACATTGCACAGGGGTTCAGTGAAAGCCCAGAGGAGAAAATCCCAGATTTCTGTGTCTGTGCTGCCCCTGCTGGGCTGTGCCATGGCCTGGCTCCCCTGGGGCTCAGGGGGTGACACTGAAGGTGCTCCAGGACAGGACTAGGAGGATGTTCCACCAACCCAAGAGTTTTATGAAATGAGGATTTCCAGTTGAATTTTATTTGTTGGGCATGACCCCATTTTTCACTGTCACTTGCTGGCTTCCCCAAAACCTGAAGCTAATCTCTGTTTTCTTTTCTGACTGATATTTCAGTGCTGCTGCAGGAGGTTTTGCTGCCTGATTGTGCTCATTCCCTGGCTTTTGGTGTAATTGAGGTGTGATTTTGATGTGGCTGAGCTGTGTTTTGGGGAGCAGCAGAGCAGCCTGGGGATGCTCTGGCACACTGCAGGGATCAGAACCATCCTGCTGCAAATGGGAACCCCAGGAAAGCAGACTGGGACTCCTGCCCTCTGCCCCAGCACAGCCTGCCCTGCTCCTGTGCCCCTGACCCCACCTGGCAGGAGACGTGTGTGAGAAATGAGCCTCACTCTTTTCAGATTTTAACGGTTTAATAAATGATAATAAGGGATAATCAATAAGGCAGAAGATACAGGCAATGCCAGTGCACACCCACCTCTCCAATAAGTCTTTTTACACTGTTACAGTTGCTGTATTTTCTGGAATTACTTCACTGATTTATTTTGAGTTCATCAACCACAATTCTTGCTTCAGGTTCACTGGAACATGGCACAATTGATAATAGCAAACATCAGCACTCTAGGGTGGTCTCCTTATGGTCTTCTGGTGCCACTTGGAGCTTGGTCCTTCTTCCTTGGCTTTTGGTTCTCTGCTTATGCTATCTGAAATACGTATTTTCCAACAGCAAGCATGTCTTAAAACACCCCTTGTGTGCTTCACATCTTCTGAAAGCCTTGCCCATAAGCTAGTACAAATTTTTCTCCACTTAAAAAGCGGTTTAAAACTTACAATAAACAATTACACTTTTGTACTTCAAGCAGATGAGCTGTGGTGAGGGGCAGGCAGTGCAGTAGCCCCTCAGAACATGTGTGAGCTCATTGGCATTCAGTGCCCAGGCAGGATGCTCAGGTTCCTCCCTGCAGCTCGGTTTATAAAGAGAACAGAGCCATAAATCACCCAGAGCAGAGGGCGAGGCACACACACACACACAGGCAGGATGAGCAGGGAGGAGGAGCTGAGATTTTAAGGCCACGACAGAATTCTGTGTCTTGTTCTGTACATATTTATGGTGCAGGGGTGGGGAGAGGCCCACAGAGAGAACACAGCTCACAAATCACAGCCCTCAGCTTGCTCCTGGGTTTGTTGAAGTTCACTCGTGTCTCCTCTGCTTGTACCCCATTAATCATCCCTGCCTCTGAGCCCAGGGCAGGCTCCAGCCCCACATCAGCAGTGACATCATCCCCATTCCCTGTGACACTGCTTCTTCCTCCTCAGCTCTGCCTGAGCCTTCCTCCTCAGCTCTGCCTGAGCCTTCCTCCCCAGCTCTGCCTGAGCCTTCCTCCCCATTCCCTCTGCCTGAGCCTTCCTCCCCATTCCCTCTGCCTGAGCCTTCCTCCCCATTCCCTCTGCCTGAGCCTTCCTCCCAGCTCTGCCTGAGCCTTCCTCCCCANGAGCCTTCCTCCTCACAGGGAAGGGTTGGGAGGTCCCAGCTTTGGGAGGGGAATGTGGCATCTCCTGTAGGTTCCCCTACAACAACCCTGTAGATTCCTGTAGGTTCCCCTATACCAACCTTGTAAGTTCCTGTAGGTTCCTCTACACCAACCCTATAGATTCCTGTAGGTTCCCCTATACCAACCCTGTAGGTTCCTGTAGATTCTCCTGTACCAACCCCATAGATTCCTGTAGGTTCCCCTGTACTAACCCTGTAAGTTCCTGTAGGTTCCCCTGTACCAACCCTATAGATTCCTGTAGGTTCCCATACACCAACCCTATAGATTCCTGTAGGTTCCCCTATACCAACCCTACAGATTCCTGTAGGTTCCCATACACCAACCCTACAGATTCCTGTAGGTTCCTGTAGGTTCCCCTGTACCAACCCTATAGATTCCTGTAGGTTCCCCTACACCAACCCTATAGATTCCTGTAGGTTCCCCTATACCAACCCTCTAAGTTCCCATACACCTCTCACTGCAGGTCCCTGCCCTCTGCCTCCAAAACAATCCTGGGGGCCGTGCAAGGACAGAGAGCTTTTTTCTTTGGACTTAAAATCCTTAGAAATCCTCGAATCACCCAAGAAATACTTCATCTGGAATTAGGGGACTGTATTTCCTCCCTCTGTGTTTTGATCTAGCGTGGAAGGGGAATAAAAAGTTGAAAGTGGGTATTTTATTATATTTTTATAATTGACTTTTCTTAAAGAAACCTATGAAGGTTCAGACTGGTTTTTTTTTTTTTCCCTTCTGAGTGTCCCAAATGGCAGATTTGATGCTGGATCTAAGAACTCCCAGTTTTACACTGATGTACATTTGCAGCCTTCTCTGATGCTGTTCCTGCCAGGGACATCACACCCAAACTCATGAAGTTGCCTCAAATTTGTGAAAAGAAATAGAATAAAGCAGATATCCAGGAGCTCTTGGGTGCTGCCCAAACCTCTCTGCACTCTGCCCTTTTGCAGAATATGTGCCACAAATGAAAAGCAAAACTCTATGATTTAAAAACCAGTCATCTGTTTTTCTCCAACACCTTCTGCCCACAAAAACTGAGGTTTCCAAATACAATCTAATTTAACTTAATTCTGATTATTTGTGATTCTATCCAGAGATTCTGTGTGGATGCAGGAGCACTGTAGCTCTGCCCACCTCTGCAGTAAATCTGTCTCTGAGCTCCAGCAGCACTGGGAGCCCTTCAGAGTGGATTTCCTGCTTTAGCACCAGGGTTTGGGGCATTTTTTATCCATTTTTTGTTAGGCCACATTCCCAGCCATTCCTGACCTTTCCAGTGGAAGGGTTTTCGGGGTTGCAGACATTATTGTGTTCCCTGCTGCTGGCTGACATAAAGATGAGGTTCTGCTCCAGCTGGCAGTGGAATCAGCACCTTCAGTGATAAATATTTGGGTGCTCTAGGTTCAAAAGTTTCTGGAAAACAAACAGAGGCTTGGTCAGGATGAAGGTAACAAAATAAATCCTGAAAGAAAAGGAACATACTCATTTCTGCACCAGCTGGGGTTTGCCCTTTCCAGCAGCTGCATGATTCCCAACGTGGATTTCTTCATTTCCCTGTGTCCTTTCCCTCTGCACTGGTATTTAGAGTCACCAGAGATTATGGCCAAGTCTTTTCCAATGGAGCAGCCCAACATGAAAGCCCTGGGAGGCCAGGGATGGAACATGAGGATGTAAAGACTCCTGCTGGAGCTGGAGTGTGGCATAACATCCTTGAGACCAAAAGCAAATGCCTTATGACCCACTCAAATGTTTTTATTCCTTCAACATATCTGCTGTGTGCCACAGGGAAACGCTCTGGCTTTTAATATTCCTGCCTCATTTTGCTGTATTGATTTCATGGTAAGTTGCATGGCATTACCTGCAATTATTTGTCATTTTGCTCTTTAAAAAAAATCATCCCAAGTCGTGGCCTGGGCTGCAAATGAGATGATCACTGGAGTGGAACAGCAGCATCCAAGTAACTGGCTTGTGCTTAAGGGAATTTGACTTGCATATTATTTACAGCACAGCCCTCCAAATTTCTGCCTGGTTTTGTTGGAGCTGGAAATGCTGAAGATTTTATACAGGAGGGAAATAAAACTATAAAGGGCTGGTTGAGAAATCAGGAGCAATTCACTAAAATTCTTGTTAAGATTTGATCCCAATGCGGTGAAAATTTAAAAAAAAAAAAAAACAAAAAGTGGGGGGGAGAAATTGTCACAATATTGTTTGTAAAAATACTTGGAGGAAGTGTCAGCTCAGAATTCTAAATGGTGATAATTCTCTTCCAAAGCCAAATGTTTTTAGCTTTAAGGTGATGGTTTGTTTTGGTTCAAAGGCACACCCAGGCATCATCAGAAATCTGTGCTGAGCAAGCCACGGGCAAGGCCACTCCTAATTTCAGTGTGGGCATCCTTGGCTGCCACAGAAATTCCCTCTGCTCCCAGTTCTTCCTCCCTTCTTGGGCAGGAGCAGGAGGGTCCCACATCTGGTCACTGTTAGACAATGCAGCACAAACCCAAATAACTCACATTAACATTAGTCAGTAAATCAGATTTATTAGCTACAGACAATAAATGTGCAATATAAATGAGGATATTGAAGTATGCACAGGTCAGAATGTAAAGCACCCCTTATCAGATGCTAAAATGCATTTTGGGGAGTTTTCAGGGGTCTCACACAGGCAGAACCACTCTGAACTCCCCTGCAGGGAGGGACTGAGCCCCATCTGCAGCAGAGGGATGTGACCTCATCTACCCATTCCCAGTCATGACAGAAAGTCACTTAATTTGATTTTGGTTCGATCATTTTTTAAAAAATTATGCTAATCTTAGCAAACAGCTTTTTAATTTTTAGTATTAAGGCTTAATTAAAATGCAAAGGAAAGTTTAGAGGCAGTACCTCTCATCTCCCACACGCTCTACCAGCTGCAGAATTTTATAGAAAAAAAGGAAAAAAGATACCTGAAGTTCTTAAATATCTGATAACTGAGACCCCAGAGCCCTGCTTCCTTCAGCCTGATGTGGGTTTGTGACATTGTGTGATGGGCAGAGAGAATCTGAGAGCTCCTGCCAGGCAGGGCACGTTGTTGTTTAATGGGTGTGAATATTTGTGGACACTTGGCTGCAGTGGAGCAGGCAGGGATGGCACAGTGCACATCACATCCAGAGAAGGACGTGCTTTCCTTCACCCTTTCTTTCACTTTTCCCATCCTGGTGACACACATTAGAGCTCAGCAGGAAATAACCACCTTCACTCTGCCAGTTCTGCCACAAGCCTGCTTTAAACTGGAAAAGCTCTTGGCAGTGGGTCCCTTTTTGCATACTTTTAAGGAATAAAGTATCCAAATAGTAAAGAAATCTGACTCATGAGCAGCAGCAGTGGAGAATACCAACTGACATAAAATAACAATGCCTTGGAAATCCAATCCTGTTCCTCCTGTGCTCTTCTGTTACATTCAGTTATGATTGGAAGTGACAGAAAGATGTCCCAATTTGTCAGTCCTAGTCCAGCATTCTCCAGTTCCTAAATAGATCCTGCTACAAGTGATCCCTCCAAGACAGGAGGGATTTAAGTTAAAATATTTCAAATGTTTTTGAGGAAATATTTGAAAAGTAAAGACATTGTGGAGACCAGCAGTGTTAGTTTGCCCTGTGTGCCTGTGGCATTACACAGGGCACCAGTTTGGAACAGTAATTAAATACCAAATGAATAGAATAGAATAGAATAGAATAGAATATAGAATATAGAATANGAAGAGAAGAGAATATAGAATAGAATATAGAATATAGAATATAGAATATAGAATATAGAATATAGAATATAGAATATAGAATATAGAATAGAACAGAATAGAATAGACTATAGACTATAGACTATAGACTATAGAATAGAATAGAATAGAATAAATAGAATTCTATTGCACAGTTCCCCACATTAACAATCAATACTTTATTAGAGCAGTGAGATTCCTGCCTTTATCCCATTTTTATGTATTGTTGCACTGAATGTGTGTATGGATCTGGGTGTCTGCAGACAGGTTGGTTGGGTGAAGGCAATCACTTCCTAATTTACTAATCATACCTGCAGCTTAAGGGGAAAGGTTGGCAAGCTCAGATGGAAGATGAAGTGAGTGAGACTCCCAGAGATTCCTTTAGCTACAGAAATTGATTCAGAGCATGCAGGAAAATCTTTCTTTTGGAAATGGAATGAGCAGGTGGCTGCAATTTATAAAAATTAAACCTTGGGCTCGTTCCTCTGGCTTGAGTGTTTTTTTTCCCTGTTTTTAACAAAGCCACTGGTGCATAAATAGTGTTTGATTCTTTTTCTGATTGTTGGTTCTGTACAGTTGTTTTTAATCATTGAGCCTTTTGGAATCAATTGTAGGATTAATCTAATTGCAGGTTCCTTATTCTGTGGAGCACAGTGCAAGGGAAAAGCTGTGGCCAGGGAGGGAAATCACAGCTTTGCATTCTTGTCTCATGCCACTTTTCCCCACCAGTCTCTGCTCTATCATTACAATCAAAATTCTTTATCCTGAAAATTGCGACATGAAATTTTGGAGCTTAAAATAGCACTTCTGTGAGGCAGAGATTAGATTATGCAAAGTGTTAATGCAGCATTAACTGAAGAGTCCCAATTAAATAATTATAAATAGTTACAAGTCTAGTCTCTTTATTTCCAGAGCAGAGTTTGAAAGTTTTGCACTCTAACAGTGCTCCTGCCAGTTAAGAAGGACCAAGACCTCTGCAGCATTTGCTTTTTCTTCTTTTTTTTTCCATTTTTTTTAAAGGGAAGACATGAAATTTCAGTTTTAAAAGTAGCAAGTGTTCCTTTAAAAGAAAGTGATGTCTGTCCCTGAGGCACAGTCAGTGGTTCAGGCTGATTTTCAGAGGCTCAAGAGGTGCCTGCTGCCACTGGGTGGTGAAAGTCCAGCCCAGTGGAAATCATGTAGAGTGAATAATTCACAGACGTGGACGAGGTCAAGAGCAGAGCTCTGCCTGTTTCGTTGCCTGGATAAGATATTTTAAACCCACGCAGTGATCTGGATTTTGAGCCCCTCTTTGAAGCTCTGCAGAGGTTTCCAGGGTGAGGAACACGTTCCTGCTCAGGTGTGCACTGCAGGCTGAGCACAGCCCCATCCCCTCCTCCTGCTCCTGCAGGAGCTGCTCAGGAAATCCCAGGAAAATGGAGCTGGTGGCACCCTGGGGATGGGATCTGATGGTGACATCCCTCAGAAATGGGATCTGATGGTGACATCCCTCAGAAATGGGATCTGAGCAGGAAACCTCTGGGGATTTTTGCTGTGCTGTGCTTGTTGTTTTCCCATGGTCACACACACCCCTGCCTGTTCCTTTGCACCCCGTTCCTCACTGCACCCAACCCCAACAAAGCATTGTCCTTCCACCCCAGAACATGGAGTTTGCTTATTTTGTGTACTGAAAACACTTCTTTTTGGACTCTTAGGGAGTGGCTGTTCTTGCAGTTTCCTACTAAAATGTGCTTCTGATGGAGTCACAAGTTAAACCCAGCTGCTCATGTACGACCCTTTCCCAGCTTGCTTCCTTTCCTGGTCCATGCAGCAAAATCAGAAAGAAACATTGAGATGATTTTTTTATTCATTAAGCTAATAATCTAATCACAGAAGAGTATTACATGTCAGCTCTAGGAATCTACAGCAATTTTGCAGGCTAGCAAACCAGTTCAACTGAAGAGATAATTCCTTTTTTTTAATTCAGTGCAAACCAAATGTGCCTTGAATGCCTGTTTTATCTTTCCTTTGCTCGTGGAATTTGCATTTAAGCAATGATTTCCTGAGCAATTAGAGCACGATCATTTAAAAATATTAGCATTAATATCAAAATATGGAACTCCTTGTCTCTTCCTTGTTGGCTTTTGGCCTCAGTAGCTCTGCTTGCCCCGAGGAGGAGTGAAGGGGGGTGGTTGGATGCCTCTGGAAAAGCCCCCAGAGCATTCCCCACGTTCTGATGATGTTTGGTGCTGGTGTCTGTGGACACACACATCCCCAGAGCTAGGGAATTACAGCTTGGAAATTCTTTTCAGGCCTGGATTTCTCCTGACTCTCAGCTCCATTCCCAGGCTGACAAGCTGACTACAGCTTCAGTTAGGGAGGAAATCTCCCAGGGTGATAACATGGTGAAAAACAGAGTGGAATTCATAATACAGATTAACACCTGGTGTTTTTCTCATGGGACATCCTGACATGTTGTCCCAGAGATGTTTTTCCCAATTGTCCAATGAACTCCTGTCCTGTCCTAGCTCACATAACACACTTTAAACACAGACTATCCATACAATAAAATTGACCTTTTTTCCCAAAGAGGTCCATGTGTGTTACTGTCCTTTCTCTCTCTTTGCAGAGCAGTAGCCACAGGTGTCCACACTGCCAGCACTTCTGCAGACACACCAGAGCTTGTTCAGAGAAGCATCAGCCCTGCAGAAATCCCAGTTATTTGTTCCAACCCCTTGCACCTCCATCGTGGGTTTGGAAGGGGCCAGGGCCAGTGGCCACTGCTGGGGGCTCTGGTCACCTCAAAGCTCTCCTTGTGCTCCTGCTTCTCCCCCTTGTGCAAGAGGAAAGCTGCTCTGTCCTTGCCTGGTCTCTGCTGAGGTTAATGTCCCTCCAAGGTGGTAAGGAAAAGCAATTTCCCTTCTACCCCAGCCAGTGGTGCCTCGAAGAGACACAATTAATTATTTCCCCAGTCTCGCTGAGCATTAGGTTAACACCCTCTGCACGAAGATCATTTCCCAATTATTTATCCAGTCCCATCAGCAGGGAGGCACTGACCCATCCCAGAGCCTTTGGAGCCCAGGCACGGGTCCTGCCCAGCTCCTGAGGACAAGGATTCCACACTGCTGCATCCAGATCTTTTGCACCTTTTACTTTTTCACAGCAGCCTTTTTATTTTTCCCAGTGGTGGGAGATACCAGCTCAGCTGGTGCACTTGTTATGACCCACTGCACTCCATCAGGAATTCCAGCCAGCTGGAATGTCATATTTCCTTTTCTGCAGAGCCAGGAGAATCACAGATAAACAGCAGCATGGGCTGTAATCTGTTTGTCCCCCTTGGATGTCCAAGTTATGCTTGAGCACTTGTTTTTGGCTGCAGTGTGACAAATTAGCTCTGATTCACACCTTGGCATGGCAGAAGGCAAGGCACTAATTATTTACCTAAGCTGTTCCTTGTCTCATCATAATGCACTGCACAATTTATTATACTCCCTGCTCTCTGAAACACCATCTTCCCAAGGCCAGCTTTTAAAGTGAAATCTGAAGGTGGGGCTAACCACGAGTCATTGTCACAACCTTGCCACAGCAGGGACAGAAGGGGAGAAATCTGACATCAGAGGGGAGATGGGAAAAACCAGAAAATGAAATTTGCATTTAGCATTAAGAAGCAGGGGTGTAATTCCAGGCTGGTGGGTAAAAGCAGTGGGATAAAGAGTGTTTGAACTCTATTAAAGCAATCACACAAGCTGCTGAAACATTTGTTTGCTGCTAACACATCTTGTTTAATTGCTGAACTGAAAACTATTTGTAGAATGGCCCCATTCCTGGAGGCACAGGTAAAGGAGAACAGGTGCTCTGCAGGAGAAAACCTCCCTTTTTTTTGTGTTTTATCCAAGTTTCACCTCAGAGATCCTGATGTGCATCTTGGTGAAGGCGTTGTCTCAAATAATGTAATGGGAGCACAGAAACTTGAATTTTAGGACTGCCCTGGTGGGTCTGTGGCACCTGGGAAGGGGCACACAAAATTGAATTTTAGGACTGCTCTGGTGGGTCTGTGACACGTGGGAAGGAGCACACAAAACTGAATTTTAGGACTGCCCTGGTGGGTCTGTGGCACCTGGGAGGGCAGGGATGGCAGTGAGTGTGAGTGGGAATGATTCCAAACAAAACTCCAGTGGCCATGGCTGTGAAACCATCAGGGCTGGGCAGGGCAGGGCCCCATGGCCTTTGCTTTTGGAACTGCCCTTGGGAAACACTGCAAACTGTATTTTGACTTTCCAGGTGAATGAATTTCGAATGGCAAAAAGGCCTCTTGAAAGTCTTCAGAGTGGGAAAATTGATGAACCCAGTTAAAGAGAGGTGGGAGTGGGAGAACAGGGGGGACCTTGCTTTGGAAAGCAACGCTGTCATGAGAGTGAACTGGACTTTGATTGCTACCAAAGCATGAAAACCTGTTCTTTTGGGGGATGAATTCAGTTTGTTTGGGTTGGTTTTTTTTTGGGGGGTTTTTTTTTTGTTTGTTTGTTTGTTTGGTTTGGTTTGGTTTTTTTTTTTTGCTTGTTTGTTTTTTTTTTTTTTGTTATGTTTTGTTTTGTTTGTTTGTTTTGTTTGTGGTTTGTTTTTTGGTTTGTTTTGGTTTTGGTTTTGGTTTTGGTTTTGGTTTTGGTTTTGGTTTTGGTTTTGGTTTTGGTTTTGGTTTTGGTTTTGGTTTTGGTTTTGGTTTTGGTTTTGGTTTTGGTTTTGGTTTTGGTTTTGGTTTTGGTTTTGGTTTTGGTTTTGGTTTTGGTTTTGGTTTTGGTTTTGGTTTTGGTTTTGGTTTTGGTTTTGGTTTTGGTTTTGGTTTTGGTTTTGGTTTTGGTTTTGGTTTTGGTTTTGGTTTTGGTTTTGGTTTTGGTTTTGGTTTTGGTTTTGGTTTTGGTTTTGGTTTTGGTTTTGGTTTTGGTTTTGGTTTTGGTTTTGGTTTTGGTTTTGGTTTTGGTTTTGGTTTTTTTTTGTTTTTGGGGTTTTTTTTGTTTTGTTTGTTTTTTGGTTTTTTTTTTCTTTTTTTTCCAGATAGCAGATATTTCTCAGGTCCCCTTCTCAGGAATTTTCAGGTTCTTTTCCTCAGGGGACTGCTGACCCCTTTCCTTCCTTCTCCAGGCTGCATCTCCAGGGGCAGCACACGTGTCTGAGCACAGCCCTGCCCTGACACGGAGCAGTTGTGACAGGCTGGGGACACTCAGACCTGGCCCTTGTCCCTGCTGTCCCCTGGGGTGTGCCCACCCCCAGCCGGGCTCTCCTGGGCACTTTCCTGGCTCCAGGTTCTGGTTCTGCTTCCAAGCTGCTGTGGGACCCTGGCACCATCCCCTCCCTGCTCTGCCTTGGCCCTTTTTGGCCACTGAATTTTGGTGGAATTGAGGCTTTTTTGGGTTTGTGGCTGCTGCTGTAACACTGGCAGTGTGTGAAAACAGAGCACAGAAGGTGACTGCACTGAAAAAATGAGATCTTGCTGGATGCAGTCAAAGACAATGCAATGATTGTGGGCTTTATCATTGAATTAACCCAGTGTAACTTGGTGGTTTTGGGGATTATTCTGTACAAGCAGTGGAATTGCTGGTGTTTGTTTCACCAAGACTTAGATGCTGCATCATCTTTCCCATTCCCCTCTGGGCAGGACAAGATAAATGCTCATAATGTTTTCTCTGCAGTGAAATTTCAAGATGCAGCGAAAGATGCTTGAGGGCTTTGGGCCGGCTGACCTCTGGAATTCTGCTTTTCTGCCTGACCTCCTTCTCTTAAAAAAGAAAAAAAATCAATTCTGTTGTGTCTAAACATCTCAAGTTTGAAGATCAGCATTAGATTGTCATAATCTTTATTTAGTGCAGTGTTGTGTTGAGTTATTTGTTTAAAGCTGACTCTTCCTGACAGTATTAGGTTACATCTTAGGGAGATGCTGTGAGTTGTGTTTGAAGCTGCATCGTGGATTTACTGCAGCTGCTGTAAATACCAGCTAAGCAACCTTCATAAATTATGCTAAAGGTATTTCTCAGTTATATAAGAATTATTCTGGTATGGAACTTAATGTCTGCCATCAGACACTTGCAAACTGTGATAAAGCCAGTGGAAGCATGGCATTTAAATGGCATTTAAAATCAGATATTCAGGAGTCAGTGCAGTTCCCAGCAGTATGAACACACGTGTTGTTTTCTGTACTCCCACACTTGGAATTGATTTTGCCATCGGTGGAGCTGCTGCAGCCTGGCACAAATTGCAGCTGTAGGAGAAACTGGGAAGCTTTGTAGCTCAGCTGGAAAAAAGAGGTTTCCCAAATGGACATTATAAATGTGATTTACTCTGAGCACACAGAACTCACAGGCAGCAACTCAGTATTGCAACAAGCAAACCCAGTGAATTCAGAATTGAGACAGAGCCCAGCACTGCCCAGAAACCACTGCACAGCTTCTGGTGCCTTCAGGTTTAGGTTTTGTATTTTCCACATTCTGCACTGCCTTGGTGTGTGACTCTGAACTCCACACAAAGTGTTCCAAGCTCTCCTCCCAGCTCAGGCACACAAAACAATCCTTTTCCAGCCCCAGAACCAAGGACAGCTGCAGCTCCAGCCCCAAAAAGTGCAAACAGCAGAGAATTGAGGAGAGAATCTGGGAGGGTGGGACTGCAGAACCTGGAGCTGGAACTCGACAATGAACCCCAATGTGGGAATTGAGCAAAACTTATAAAAGTGTGAAACTCCTGACTCTGAGTCCATCTTGGGTCCATCCTGGGCTCTTGTACTGCCCAGGGTGAATCCTTGGAAGGGGTTTTAATAAATCCCTGCTTTATTCCTTTGGATAAATCCCTGCTTTATTCCTTTGAATAAATCCCTGCTTTATTCCTCTAGCTCTGCCCAGCCTCTGCTCCAGGGAGCCTCTCCAGCCATCACTTCCCTTGGGTTTGGGGTGGTGCAGCCTGAGCCATGGAGTTCATTTCACAGGGCAGGACCAACAGGAGTTCAGTAACTTCTTCTTTCATTCACCTGTTCATGTGAGCAGGAGCTGTCAGCCAGAGCCCAGGGGTCAGTGATTCCCCAGGGACACTCCCCAGCTCTGCCCTCGAGGGGCTGGAATGAAAACTCATTTTATTTCATGTTTAAAATCCATGGCACGTGCACAGGTGCAGCCCCACACACTGCACTGCATCACTGCTCACACTGATTTCACTTCTCAGCTTGCATTTCTGAGCAAGGCAGGAAAGGAAGAGCCTTGGGTCAGCCCTGGTGTGTGCAGACACACCTGCTCACCTGGCAGGTGTCCCCCAGGTAAGGCCCCTTTGTCCCAGAGGACCAAACCAGTTTGATTTGGCTGCCCCAAGCCTTGCAGTGGCCTGGGCTCTTCTGCAGGTCTGGGAAAGATTCCTGCTGGGATGAATGGTCCAGTTCTGGGTGGTACAGAAGACACCAAGAGAATCCAGGCACTGAATACAATTTTGGGCCACCTGGGCATGGGCAGGGAAAGGATTTACCAGGCCAAAGACTCCTGCTGGTGGCAGGAGCCCCGTGGCAGTCTCAGGGTGTTAAATCCAGCCTGGCCCTCGATTACCAGAAAGAGCAGAGAGGAAGTGAGTAAGGGATGGGAGCAATAACAGACCCTCCAGTGACACAGAAATGATGGCAGCTTACAGGAACTGCTGGCTGGCCAGGAGAAGCAAATATTCCATAAATCCCCTGGCTGCAGGGCTGGGCTCCAGGCTGCTGCTCAGGCACTCAGCACTGTTCACCTCCCCTCCCACAAAAGCTCCAGTGGTTGCACAAGAATGCACAATCCTCTCTTCTTGTCCATCCTTTCCCCCTGGCAGCCCTGGGGTTTCCAAATACAGGCCAGTCCCTGCTCTTCTGCATCTCCTGTGCTGCACAAACTCAGAGCTCAGCTCTGCCCTGCTGCAGCAGGCTCTGGGTCACCAGCCCAGTGCCACCAAACCTTATTTTATTGTTAGGAGAGCTCTGGGAGAGGCTGGGCTGCCTGTGCCTGCCTCTGCCAGAGCAAATCTGCACTCAGGGGTGGGTGAGATGCTTGGATTCTGCATTTCTGAGCTGCCAGGGGTGGGTGAGATGCATGGATTCTGCATTTCTGAGCTGCACTCAGGGGTAGGTGAAATCCATGGAGTCTGCATTTCAGAGCTGCACTCAGGGATAGGTGAAATCCATGGATTCCCTCAGAGCTGCATTCAGGGGTGGGTGAGATGCATGGATTCTGCATTTCTGAGCTGCACTCAGGGGTAGGTGAAATCCATGGATTCCCTCAGAGCTGCATTTCAGAGCTGCCCCTGCACTGATGGAGCCACAATCCCAGCTCAATAAAGGGATAAGGGTTCAATAATGAACTGCAGAGGCACAAAATGAAAACTTTGCAGCCACTATGAAGAACCAAGTGCCAGTTTAGCTTTATCTTCCTTCCAGTCCTGTGGCTCCTGCAGCCCAGGCTGGCACAGGGGGTGCCAGGGGCCTGTGAGTGGCAGAGCTGGCAGGGCTGAATGCCAGGAGGCACAGAAATAAATGGGAGGAAGGGATGGCACTCCATTATATTTACAAAGGGCCTGATCCCAGGCCCAGTACAGAATCTTTCTATTAACTTCAGCACCAGCTCTGGACTGAGGCCAGGAGTATTTGCAGTGGCAGTGAATCTCTGATTATATCTGTGTGAGAAGGAGAATTCTTGCAGTGCAGAATGTACTGAGCCATCACCTGCTTTTGGCAAAACCCTGTAATGGAGTTTTCCTATAATAAAAACAACAATAATTCTTCAGTCATTGCTTTATGATTAAACAACACTGAGGTAGTGCTTTTTTTCCCTCTTCTTAATTTGCATAATTCCCAGGCTGCAGTGCAGAGAAACCTTTTGAGATATTAAGTAGATTATAAAAATGTCGTGTCAGATTTGAAACTGTCGCTAACACAGGACTTTTAATTATGAATAAATTAAAAACAGAGGCACTGCTTCTCCCATGGCCATGAGACTCCGTGTTATGCACAAACACTAAAGCTTAGAAATGTTCAAAGGCTGCAAAGCAGAAGTGAGATAAGAGAATGGATTATTCTGGAAAACAGGCGAAAGTGAAACTGATAAAACATTACTATTCAAATGATATCTTTACAGGAGTCATTACAACTGAATTACTATTGTTGGAACACAGAGAGAAGCGAGGCTGTAAAGCATTCAAGCCCCTCCAGCAGAGATTTATCTCAAGAAATGAATCCTGGTGCTCGCAGGAGATGCTCTGATGCCTCCTCCCTGGCAGCAGGGGATGGCTGGGTGCTGGGGGGGTGGGAAGGATGCTCTGAGCTGCTGGGGATGGCTGGGAGGGTGGGAAGGATGCTCTGAG
>VZTT01073764.1:0-10133 GCA_013400855.1 Buphagus erythrorhynchus
CACACCGCTCCTTCATGGGCACCACCATGGTGCTCCTTCACGGGCACGGTGCTCCCTCACGGACACACCGCTCCTCACGGGCACACCGCTCCTTCATGGGCACCGCCATGGTGCTCCCTCACGGGCACACCGCTCCTCACGGGCACCTCCCGCCCGCCGGGCCCGGAGCGCCTCCACCGCTGCTGCTTCGGGCGCTTTGGGCTTCGTTTGGTTTCTTACCGCGGGCAGGGAGCAGAGAGGCCTCCCCGGTGTCACACAGCTGAGAAAACCTGGTNTTGAATGCTTTTGCCCTAACGTTCGCACACCTTTTCAGAAAAGAAGACAAAACCGCTGGGTTTTACCCAAGCCGAAGCTGATGCCAAAGGCAGACGGGTACAGGGACACGCTGGGAATGGACTGCACAAACCCATCTGCAGCTGGGATGGAACAAACTGCCAACACCTGGTGCTAGAGCATCAGGTACAAACAATCACAGCATCACTTGGGTTGCAAAAGACCTTTAATATCATCAAATCCAACCATCAACCCAGCACCGTGTCTTGCAATCCTGCAGGAATGTGTCCAAACACAAACACACCTTGGTGCATCGCTGAGTCTGCTCTGCAGAGTAACAAACCCTTCTACAGTAGTGACTTCTATCAAGGCAAAAGATTATTTCTATTTGGAAAACTTTCCAAGTGTTATCTAAATCGAGAATTTTCATTAAGTTGCACAGAACTTGTCCTACAATAGAAAAGTTCTTTGCTCTGCTATCACAAATTTCAATTAGAAAATGTTTCAACAAAGGAAAAATGATCAATACTATGATCTGAGTTTTGACAATTAAAATGCAAACAACTTATTTTATAATTAGATCTGACTACTCATGCTTTGTACCTAATAGCCATTTCACTCCCACAGTGAAATAAAAATAAAGTCCAGAATGTTCAGGATCCTAGAGATGTGGTAGTTCCTTATTTTCTGTGCATCTTAAATATCAAGATTGATCTGTGCTGGAAAAGCCTCCTCCTCCCTCCTGAGGCAAGCCCAGGGCTGACCACACTTGAGATGGGGAAGAAACCAAAGAGAGAAACCAACCTGTTCACTGCCCTGGAGCTGCCACTCGGGTCTCAGAGGTGACAGAACCGGCTCTGTACGAGCCAGAGCATTTGGGTACCCAAAGGAAAAATGTCCTTCCTGTTCATCCCCAAAAGCAGCCACTTTCACTCGCTGTACACTCTCTGCAGAGCAGGAACCTGGGGAACCCTGAGGCCCAAGGCAGCGAGCATCCCCAGTTCCCATCCTGAGCTCTGGAGCTCTCCTTAGCCAAGTTACTCCACATTTATTCCATTGACTGTAGGGCAGCTGCTCTATCAAGAGCTAAGACATCTTTCTTTTTTAAAACAAAGCTAAAGCCTCAGTCTAAACCTCCTTGATTTCTCAGCCTGGCTAACATATGCTGGATGGCAGATCATGTCAGAAGAAGCCTGGAGCCCATCTGTTGCCAGAGAGCTGAGTCTTTACATTCTGCCAACGCAGCTTCAGCTGACAGGGTGCTACATGATGTGTTTTTTTGTGTGGAGAGTAGGACTGTCCAGCAGTGTGACTCAAACTAGGCTTACCAATGTACTAAGAACCATCCCATTAGTAAAGATTTGCTAGGCAAGATCTCATCAGCTGAAAGATGATTGCCCATTGATGAATACACGGTGTAACACATACCCAGTATTCACCCAAATATTGGATTTTGATTAGGGATACAACTATGCATAGAGCTTTAATGTCAATATAAAGGTATCTGAAGAGGGATGAATGTCTGGCCAGTCGGCATTCACATACACATTCTCTATTAAGACATTTTTTGCAAAATAAGTTATGATTAGGTGTGGCAAAAACACATTTTAAAAGAGCTCTGCATTTCACTTGGGCAATATCATGCATTGTAACAGGAGAAACCACAGCACCATGGACCACAGTGAGAAGTGGACTTCAGTGTTACCATGAGGACTCATTTAAATTGTTCTGATTCTGCAGAATCAGGAAGAAGAGACATTGTTAAAACAAGAAATGCTACGTCCAGGTAAACCTTATTTATTACACCAGCCCAGATGAATTAACCAGCTGAATCAGTCATGCTGAAAGTGGGAAATTTCCAAGGAAGGAGAAGGCATTAATGGCATTTCACTTTCTAAGCAAAACTCCTCCGAGTCAGTTGTGACTAAGGCACTGATTCAGTAAAGCAAACAATTCTTTAGCCTGTATTTTGGGATCAGTTTGATGGCTTTGTTTCCTTGGATGATTGAGAGGTTTGAACTGGCAGTTGAGAGGCTGGTACAGACAGGATGGGCCCTGCACACGAGGTGAGGCAGCCACATGAAATCCTGATGCCTGTCACCATGGATGTTCCACTGCCACTCACTCTGCAAGAGCAGCAAATACAACATCCCATCACTTCTCTCACAAAACCCAATTTGATTTCAATCACCCAGTGTGGGTCCTGCTGTGCACCAGTCCTGTTTGCTGTTAGGCAAGAGCTGTCCTGTTCCTCCTGCCTGCCAGAGCAAACTGCATCTCCCAGGCTGACAGAAATCCTCATTCTATCCCAAATGCCACATGCCATTATTTCAGAGAAATTCAGGGAACTAACTTCACCACCTTCATTTTACCACTTACCTCCCTCCTACTCTCTGACCTGCTTCTCAGGTTCCAAAAAACCATTGATTTTTATTTTATTGGTAAGCAACAAAACTGGAACAAATAGCTCCTGGCAGAACATGTTCTCTGTTTCAGCTGAAAACCTATCGGCCTGATGTCCTTGAAATGCACAGTGTGACTAATGCCTGGCTTGCAAGGACCCAGGAGGACACATTTATTGCGCTTGTCAGATGGAGCTGAGCAGCCAGAACAGAACAGATAGGGTGATAGGGAAAAATGAATGCACTTGCCTGCTCCTGAAAGGCAGGCAGTGCACACTGTGAATACAGGGAGCAGCAGGACATGCTTGGGTGCATCAGCAGCAGATCTGGATCTGCTTGCTAGAGCTCAGGAGCATAAACCATTTTGAATACATGCAGAATATACAGTGTTGTTTCTGGATATTAGCCTTGGGCTCTTGTTTGAAGGGGGACATATAAGGAAACGGGCCCAAACTTCCAATAGTCTAGAACTGCATTGAGAAAATGGTTATCTTTAAATAAAGAATCTGGAACCAAGTGTGGGCTTGTTTTTCATCTCAGTGCAATTAATGTCTGCATAGTAGTGTGTTTGCAGATGATGATTTCTTTTAACGGGAAGTTAAAACCCAGCTTTATCTCCTCCACCAGTTTATCACAGCTGCCCTGAAACCACTTCTGAGAGGGGACCAATTGCCATAGAGACTATGCAGTAATTAAGCTCATGAGAGCTGCGTGCACACCCAAGCACAATATTAGATGAGGGCAACAAGAGAGCAGCTGCTGAGAAGCTGTAACAGCACCACTCTAGCTGCTCCCATCTGGAAAAGGCAATAGGACAATCCCCAAGTATTTGGGGAATTTGAATTTTGGGGTTTTCTGGTTCTGGTGTGGCTGAAGAATGAACAATTATGAGAACAAGATAACTCAGGGTGAATATAAAGGATTAATTCTGCACAACAAGGTCGATGAAACCCCAGAATACTCTTGTAAGGCAACAGGCAGTAGTGGCATCTTTTGGGTCATTCAAAAGAAAACTCCACAACACAATGCCAGAGCAACGCCCCTACCAACTAAAAGACAAAGCACACATAGGTGACCTGTTAGATAATTTCTAGTCTTGCTGTCCCCAATATACACCTTCTGAACACAGGCATAAAACTCAAGTGTTTTTCGATTCAGTAGATTAAGACTTTTTTATCATTTTTTAATGCTTTGGAACCTGACTGTATATTTTAGAGGAGAAAAAATTACAGGACTGGTTTTCCCCACACTTGAAAATTTCCAGAACTGCTTTGATCATGTATGAGAATTGATTTAGGGGATGCAAATGAAGGCCTTGGCAATCTGAAGAAGAAAATCTTCTCCCCTGACATTTCTGAACGTTCAGAGAATTCTCAACCAGCCATTGAAGTAGGGGTTCATCAGAGAGACAAAAAGAAAATTCAATAAGCAAAGAAGTACATGAAACCAAGCAGCTCTCTCACAAGAAAACCAGCAGCATTAGCAATCTTTCTACCTTGTTCAATTCTTCTTCCTGCTCACACTTACCTTCTATAGCAAAATCTGCATCCAGAAACATGAAAGCAATGAAGGGGAGATGCAAGTCCTTCCTTACAAAGAGAGACTGAATATTCTGCATCATCATTATAATATTTTACAACTCATTAGCACCTTCCATGCCAGGATCTCCAAGCATTTACAAGCGTTAATTAATGCACTCTCACAATACTTCTGTGAAGCAAAAGGCAGGTGTCTGGATACTGTGGTGACAGGTGCATTACAATTGAATAAGACAGAATTTCTAGGCTTTCCATTTACATATTTAGGAAAGAAGGGAACAAAGAGGGGAGGGAAAATTAACAAATGCTGCAATAGCTTGAAATACTTTCAATCAAGAGATACTGAAAATACCTTGAAATACCTTGAACAGACTGGCTTTCAAGTCTTCACCTGAAAAGCAATACTTGTTAAGGACCTCAATAATATTTAGGCTTTATTAATGTAAGTATTTGCTGAGTGAAGAACTATGTGGTTTTTTTCCAGTTCTGTCACAGATGTCCCTCTGGGACAGTGTCTTGCCCCCACCCTATTTCCTTGTCTGACAACACAGTTCAGTTACACACCAGGTATAAAGGGTGGGTGGATAAACCAACTCATGGATTTGCACCAGGTACTGGTGACAGTGTTTAAATTTCTCAGCTTACAGATGTTTTGTATTCTTTAGGCTCATGGTATTCTGCAAACATCTGGCCACACAATGAGGTTTTCCTCTCTGCCTTCCCCCTGCAAGGGAGAAGAGCCATGTGCAAGAGTATTCCCCTCCCCAAGAGCCATATGGGAATGTAAAGGCATTCTCTGAATTCATTACCCAGCCCCACAATATGATTCTGTCTTTGTACAGGCAAGAAAATGGATGTTAATTTATTCCTTATTGCTAATTTGAAAAGGAGCACAAACACAACAGTTCCATTGCAGAGACTTCTACCAAGGGTGTAGTTTAAGTCCAATTATGTGCTATTAGTACATTTGCTCTTTATTCCTGTGGCATATTAATTACATGTCTGGTATTCTGATAATTAACACAATTACACTCTTTATTTTCCCCTTTCGTAGCCAATATTCTTGCATTTTATTCCAATAAGTAATTTTCTGTAGGTAAAAGGAGCCAAATCATCCCATATTAATAAAATCCAGCAACCGGTTTTCAAATGAGCTTATACAGAAAAGTTCCAGCAGTGTTCTTCAGCAAAAAGAAAAGCAGATGCTCTCCTGTTGGGCTGCAGCCTATCTCAGAGATTCCAAAATGAACCAAATTACCATCCTCTAGTTGTGTATCCAGCATGACAATCAGCCTGAGCAGCAGGGCATAAGGACTGAACTGGCACTGCTCTTCCAATGCCATCACATGTTCAGAGGCTCCCTGGTACCAAAACCTCTGATCTCCCACTGGCATCTCTGAAACTCAATGCCATTTAGCAAAAACAAAAGTGACAAAGGGTCAACCAAGATGATTCACAACTGCACAGGCCATCCACAAATCAACACTTGGCAGATACTGCAAAGGAATATTAAGGAACAAAACAAAACAAGCACTCTTAGTGCTGTAAAACATCAAGGTGGGTAGATTTCACTAAATTAAGTATATATAGACACCTCAAAGATTTGGGGTTTTACCTTCAGGACAAATTACTGTTCCTCTAAAAACAAGTTACCATTTGTAGCTTCCTCTAAAAGCAGATTTTGAACCTCCAGTTGGTCTCATATGCTATGGCTAAAAAAGGCCCACAATGGAAAGAAAGATTCCAGCAGTTTCCTTCTCTGTCTTTTTGGAAAGGAGGAAAAGAAGGAGCAAAATGTTACATCATTGTGCAACAGTCCAGAACTTGGTGGAAGGTTCCTCAGCAGCCTGTCCTCCAAATCCCATGTGCAGGTGGCAGCAGGTCTGGCTGTGTGTGTGGAGAGTGGGGTGTCACCCAAAGAATCAATAGTGGGGTGTCACCCAAAGGATGCACCAGTGCTGACCCTTCCTGAACTGGCAATGTCCCTGTCCCTTCCCACAGACAGCACTCCTCCCTTCCTGCTCTCTGGTGCACATTCCAGCACATTTCACCAATAGGGAAACCCGAGGCTGCAGCCACAATCCCAAAAACAAGTCCCTCTTTGCACAAACCCCACTACATTGGTTGGGATCAGTGAATCAGTTTCCAGGATCTGCACTGTGGATAATTTTCCCAGATTTTCCTGAGGCAATGTTTTACCTACATAACCTACCTCTTACAAAGTTTTTTAAAGTCCCTTTTGAAATTAGCTGGTAAGGAGGAAAACCCAGTTTTGCGTTTCTATTTTTCCTCTCTTTTTCCCCCTCCTCTTTATCTGAAATTCCAGTGCTCCCAGCTTTCTTGCCTATTTAAGTTCCAGACTCCTCAGACACGAGTGCAGCTAAATCCTTTGTCATCTCCCAGATTTATTTGTGTTCTGACAGCAGTGCTGACCCTTCCTGCCGTAAGCCACTGCCCTGCTGGCCTCCTCTCTAATTGCAGCTTTGCTAATCACGTTTTGATCACCAGCCGTGGGATCGCACGCAGAGCCCCTACAGGGGACAAGGACACAGCAGAGCCTGTCCGTGTGTCCGTGCGGACACGGGGGATCGGGGATTAGGGACAGCCAGCCCGATTAGCGCTGCCCCGGCACCCCAGGGCACAGCCAGGGCACCCCCAGGGCACCCCCAGGGCACCGCCAGGGCACCCCCAGGGCACCCCCAGGGCACCCCCAGGGCACCCCCAGGGCACAGCCAGGGCACCCCCAGGACACAGCCAGGGCACCCCCAGGACACAGCCAGGACACCCCCAGGGCACAGCCAGGACACCCCCAGGGCACCCCCAGGACACCCCCAGGACACCCCCAGGGCACAGCCTCCCCAAGGAACACCTCTGGCTGCCCTTGGGCACCTCTGGCTGCCCCTGGCACCTCTGGCTGCCCTTGGCACCTCTGGCTGCCCCTGGCACCTCTGGCCGCTGCTTTCCCTCGCTGCTCTGAGCATGGTTAAACGCTGCCAAGGACCCGTCCCGGGGTGGGAAGGTGGTGTGAAGCAGTGAGCACCGTTCTGGGAATGTACAGAGGGTTGTTGCTATCACTGCCTCAGCCACTGACCCACCACCAGCAGGAAAACAGAATTATATTCTGTGCTTTTTCAATAGTGTTATGAACACATGAACCCTAAAAGGGAGTCAGCAAAGAGCTGTTCTGTCTTAAAGCAGGAAACAAACATCACTGAGTTAAGGCTCACAGACCAGGCAGAACAAACCTCGGTACTCAGCAGGGCCCTCCCCAGCCAACCCAATATATGCAAATGAATAGGAGTGATTTAGAATAATTACCCCATCCCGACGTGTGCTGCTTTAATGTATCCATCAGATTGTTAACTCCGTGGTTTCCTCTGCCCAGCGAGGGCAAATAAAACATTTCCAGTGAATAACTTTTTGGAAAGGTTATATGCCCACCTCTTTCATGGGATCTACTTCTGCTGGACCCCACAGGACCTCAAGGATCATGCCACTGCTGACACAAACATTCAACAGCCATGAATTTCCACTTCACTTGGACCTTTTAACGTTCCAGGCTTTCTCTTATTTTCAGTCTGGACAAAGAGCCTCCAAACTGAGACTTTTTACTTTTTCTCCTTCTGCTCTATCCACTGCTGTGTGTCTTTCAGAAGTGGATCAGCTGAATAAGTGGAATGACACTGTCTTCTGCAAAAGGAAGCAGGGAGGGCTTTAAATCCCATGTTGTGTTAAATGACTGAAGTCCAGAGCTTTGTAGTGCATGCTAACAGCACCCACTGCTCCCTGTTTACCGCTGCTTCAATGAGACATTGTCCATTGAGTGGAAGTAAAAAGCTTATGAGATGAGACAGGCATATCATCCTGTCTGAAGCCCAGCTTACACAGGCAGCTTCGTGCAGTGTGAGGAAGAGCCTCTGGGAATGACAGGCGTCTGTGGAACATTAAAATACAGCCCAGGACGGGTCAAGTATTTACTGACCTGATCTAAAACTGAGTCTGAGTGCCCAGGTTTCACTGATTTCAATGAGGGGATATGATGGCACTGAAACTCCAGAGGCTCTGCAGTGACTGAGAGTCCTCAAACTGAGCAAGACACAGAGGGGCGAGTCTGTCTGCAACAGAGTAAACAGGATAAACCTCCTCCATTTGGTAAAGCCATGATTTATGTACAAGATTATCATATGCCATTCTACAGTCCTAATCCTAGACCTTGAAGCAGCAGCAGAGATTAGAGCCTCTGACCATTTTCTAACGTCACTAGTAAGCAGTGACACATCTCAGACAGAAAAGATGCTACAGCAATGAAAGGGAAAAACACCCTAAATATCTGTAGAATATCCTATCTTTTTTCTCCCCTGAAAGGCACGCAAAGCCACATATCACACAGTAGATATGCACAAGAGAATTCAGCACTAGAACATCTTACTACCCTTTTCCCTCAAGCATCTCTGCTCCCTTTGCTACCCAGCTCTCATTCTGCCTAACAGCTCCTTAATCACAGTATCTGTCACACACATAAAATATTATTTAACCTCCAGCACAGAGGAAAATGCATTTATAACCTACTGGGTTTTCCCCTTTAATCTCTCCCTTTCTTCCCTTACTGCTCCCCCTGTCTTTTTAGTAGCTCTGAGCAAGAATGGTGCTAACAACCTTCACAAAGACTTATTCAGGTCCAGACAGAAACCAGCTCTCTGCGCTCTCGTCAAGACTGGAGACTAAAAAAACAACACACACGACCTCTTCTTTCTACCCAGGTGACAGAACACACTCAAACACATCACAAAAGCAGCGTGGTCTCTCCTGCAAAGATGTCACAAAGTGTCATTTTAGAATTACAGAATCAATTTAATTGTGACTGAGGCTCAACTCAGCCACAACCCAATCCTGCAGATAGAATGTTATGATCCCTCAGTGATATTCAATAGTACTTGTGTTTCAAAAGTATTTTTGAGTCTTTGCTCTGCAGCAGCCTGACACAGCTGAATTTAACATTCCTTCTGTCAGGGCAGAATTGGAGGTGCTGACTTCCAGCTTTAAGCATGACCAGGTGTAGGATCTGACTATCAAAGATCTCGTTCTCTGTGATCCATCTCACCAGTACTTAAGGTGCTGTTCCTGACAAATTCTCTATTTAAACCCCCCAAGGACCTTCTCTGCAGAAGGATATGAGCTGGCAGTCTTTGCATACAGTGGTTCCAGGCTAGAGCAGGTACACTCTGAGCTCTGCTGGTTCTGGCCTCTGCAAAACCCTCAGCGAGCCTTTCCCCATTGTTACTGTTCTCAGTTATCCAAGTCTCTCCTCCTCCTTTTGACAATAGCATTGAAAACGAAAAGATTTAATTTAATTCCTTGCACTGCTCCAATCCTCTGACATCTAAACTTTGCTAAATTTAGAAAGAAGAAAAAATCTGGTAAAAATGATCATGCAGCTGCAAGAGCCAGGCTAAGTCCACACGTCCCATATAGTTTCAGAAGCCTGTGACCTCAAGGTCAAGGTCAGACTCAAACAAAGGCAAGACTGTACACCCATATGGTGTGAGAGCAGCTAAGCATGTACAGAACCAGCACAAGGCACAGCTCCTTTTACAGGGAGACTGAAGTCTGGTGCTGCTGGCAAGGCAAGGCAAAAGCTTAAGATTGTCTAGTTTAATTATCATCCTTCTGCAGGCTCAAAGAAGCTTATGAGAACACAACAGTGAGGCAGAATTCTCCTCCTGTGCTTCCACCTTCAGAAACTCATCCCTTCCTGACCTGCCCCTATTTCCCTCCCCACATACCCCAGAGATTTAGCAGAATAAAAAAAACCACCACTGAGTAGAGACCATGCTGTGAACTGGCAGGAGGCAGGGCCGTGTCTCACTGTGCTCAGGCAGCAGCACCACGTTCCAAGCATGGCAGCACTCACTGCAGGGAT
>VZTT01073780.1:0-18472 GCA_013400855.1 Buphagus erythrorhynchus
CAGCTCTTGCACAAAAAAAATCATTTGTGTGTGTATTCCACAGGATGAGGTGCCAGGAGCAGTGCCACCAGCTGCCACACAAAGCTTCACCTGAGGCCACCACCACGGGCTGCAGGAAGATGTTCCTACAGGAGCTGCCAGGGGCACCCCTGCATCTCCTGGAGCCCCTGCCCAGCTGTGTGGTGCCAAGGACACCCCTCACTCCTGAACACCCCTGGGGCCCCTGCCCAGCTGTGTGGTGCCAAGGACACCCCTCACTCCTGAACACCCCTGCAGCCCCTGCCCAGCTGTGTGGTGCCAGTGGGACCAGCTGTAGCCTTGCCAGCTCCCCACTGGCCAGGAGACAGGAGGGCACAGCCAATTCCCTCCCCAGGAAAAACACCAGCACTGCAGGCTCGCTGCTCTAAAGCAGTTTTCACTCCGCTGCCCTGTACACAGCACAGGCATTGCCAGCTCATTTCAAATTTTAAAAAGAAGATGAAGATGTCTCAAATAATTGAGTCTAAAGTAACGTCTTCAGGGGCCAGCTGTGTGCAGTGAGTGTGTGTCTGCACACAGGGACCAAGGGCAGTACCACACGGAGCTCTGGCTGGGGACAGTCACCAGTGCAGGGTCTGCAGCCCAGCATCCCAGCCAGGCTGTGCCACCTGGGACAGCTCCCACAGGGACATGGCAAAGGGAGCAGCCTGGGCACCCCGACCTGCCCACAGTGCCTTCCCTGATATCCTTAACCCCCCCTGCTCCTCTCTGCCATCTGGGAAGTGCTGGCATGGGATTTACTCACTGCAATCAGGCACAGGAATAAAACCAGCCGCTGGAAAAGCTGGCTGCTCCATCCCCATCCTATAACCCCATCATGCAAAATCAAACATTATATACATAATTTAAAACCCTTACGTTAAAGATTTCTGTAAAGTTGATTCTCCCTAGGTAAAGATTTTGGACAGACTGAGAAAGCTTCAGGTTAAATGCCTTAAATTTTCTTTTATGTTTTAAGCACTTTCAAAATCAAAGGAAAATAAGGCTGAAAACATTTCAGGTGTATTTAGAAGTCTTTTTTTTTTTTTTTTGGCAGTTAACACATTGCAGGTACAACTCTCATCACTTCACAAGGAAAAAAACTAAAAAAATGTAAAGTACCGGAACTGCGGGAGGCTAAAGTCACCACACAGAGATACCAATGCTTTCCTCACTAGGGAATCCCATAATATTTGCGTGTCAGTGATTGACAGCTGTCAGACTGAACTGATTGACAGGCCGCACAGCACATAACTGTAAAGTCTATCCACTTGTTATAAAACAGAATACATAAAATGGTTACAAAAGGCTTTTGGAGAAAAAAAAAACATTATTCAAAGCAAACAAATACAATCTCTTAACTTTTCAACTTTAGAACAATCATGCAAGAACAAAACTAGTATTTATTCTTTAAAGTCTTCAACTGCACTATTAAGCTGCAAAAATGCTTTAAAATTCCATATTCACAATCAAACTGCAGTATGCAAAATCTAGTCTTGAACTACATCAGTTCCCCTCTGAAAGCACAATCATTTATGGAAACCAGCAATAAGGCAGTGTTTGAGAAAATCAAGTACAGAATCAAATTATACCAGATCACCCAGATTTAAAAAATATGCAAAGCTTCTCAAAGAATGAAACTGTCCCCAAATCTGACCTGTCCCCCAGCATTTCTCTCCCCTGCAGGCATTCCAGGTAGGGAAATCTGCAATAACGTCACACTACATAATAAAAATTACAGACTTCCACATATCCAAAATGATTGGCTTCAGAGGTGACCTTCTCCACTCACACACACACAGGGACGTGGCAGTAAGTGGCCCCAGGTTTTGGTGGCCCCAGGTTTTGGTGGCCCCATCTCATGTCCCATCTCCAGGGGGGAGAGCTGCTCCCCACTACTGCCAGTGCAGGTACATGACACTGGGAGTTCATTAATCTCTAAAAGCTGACCTTTAACTCTAATAAGGGGCAGTTTATACATGAGATCTACTTACTCAAAGCTTTAAAAGTCCCTCCTTAAGTGCCTGCTTTGAGATGGAAAGGGAAGTGTTTGAAACTTAAAGAAACTATCCTCAGGGAATTTCAAGTTCTGCCTGCCCCCACTGAGGGAACACAGAGGTAATGACCAGCTTTGGGGTTCCAGCCAAACAGAGCAAGACTCCTCTGCCTCTTCATGCGTCAGGATAAAATAACTTAATAAAAAAAATAAAAATCAAGCATTACTTCAATTAAGAAGATAATGTTACTGCTTGGGTAAATTTTAAAAAAGTGTTGTTGTTTAAGCAAACTCAGCTTCACAGATGAACACAATTCAGTTCTAAATACTTTAAAAGTCAGTAGACTGTAAACTTGGAATTGTTCAGGAAGAGCAGGGGGACACGCCTGAAGTGTTTGCCTGTAAGAGCTTAGGAAAGTCTTGGGGAAGGCTCAGGGAAGCCAAGCACTGGCTCTGTCCCATCTCACTCACACCACTCACACTGCTGGAACTCAAGAGTCCCCTTACCTTCTCTCCCCTGGTCTTCGAGTCTTCCTTCTCCTTCTTTCTTGCCGCTGTGATAAACTCATTAAACAAGGCCTCTCGATCTTTCATCTTTTCAATTGCCTTGAACCTCGAGTCTTTAGCATGCTTGGCTGCAAATTCACTAAAAGTAGTTCTGCAACAAAATGGCAAGTGAACTCATTTGGCAGAGCTGTCTGGGCTGGGAGGCAGGTTCAGCAGGGAGGTGTTTCCTCTGCTGCAATACATGCCAGAGCACAACTGACAAATCCCAAAAGGCAAATCCTATGGTCTCACTACAGAGCTGCTCGACCAATGAACTCTACAGAAGGAGTCAGCACTCACACAACAGGTGTTTGTCAGAGACTTACAAGGGTGGGTTGGTTTGTTCAGGTACAGCCACCTGCAGAAGGGGCAGGTGTAGAGAGAGACTACAGTGCAACCAAGGAGAAGAAACGAAAAAAACAACTCAGTTGTCTACAAAACTCTTTTCTTTTTTGTGGGTTAGCAGTGCAGCCACCAGTCCGTCCAGGTATTTCACAGCTGTGAAACCAAAAATCCCAGTGCATTCACTTGCAGCCAAACCATGCTAAGAGTTCACCAAGAAAGCCAGCCTTTGACAGGAGTCCCCAGAGAACAGGCTGTACCAGCTCTTCCCCCTGCAGTGCACATTGCAGAGCCTGAGCTTAAAGCACACAGGGCTGAGACCCCTTCAAACACCATGGGCAGAGGCAGCAACACTGGGCTTTCAACCCCTCATCCCACAGCGTTTCCCTGACTGTTCTCTCACCTCCAGGGCCAGATTCCAACCTGTGCAGTAGGTATATTACTGCCACTTACCTCGGAAAAAAATCACTACTGTGCTTTTTCCAAGCTCTGATGCAAATCTGGCCCCAAGAATACGTGAGACACTTATAATCATACGAATGTTTTCATCACAGCATGGAAATAATTAGACTTGGAAAATCCAGCCTACTGTTGCTGTAGGGTAAATTGAAACAAGAAGAGAATTTGGTAGCTTATTCAAAAGGATTAGAAAGTGAATGTACAGCTAGATTGAAGAACAAGAGCTGCTCAAGTGAAGTGGAACACAAACTCTTGAGCATGTTGGACTGAGATGGATGATAAAAAACCAGTCTGGCACTCACAGAAGTACAGCAATATCTTTAGACAAACACTGAAACCAGAAGACAAAGGATAAGATTAAACAAGATAGTATTTCAGCTGGAATTCTCTTTCCCACCCCAGCCCATAATCAGGTAAAGAATCAGTCCCAACACAACATACTGAAGATATGCTGAAAGCTGAGGATACTAAAACTAACATAATTGTTTCTTAAGGCATTTCCATGCCTCCAGTCTTCCATTCTACCATTGAGTTATTAGTCAGCTCTGAAGCAATTTAAAAGTTACCACAGCACTGTCACCAAATTTCCAAAATGAGTCCCTGGAAAAAACTGAGCTGAAGTGAAACAAATGAGCTGTTATTTTACTGGGAAAGAATTACTGCCAGATGAGCCAAGAGATGCTGAAAGAGGATGCCTTGGAGCTTATCAGGTGACATAAGCATGTATCTCATGACCTCTGTGTGCAGAAGCTGTGAAACAAATAAAGCCAGCAGTGAAATCTTGCATGTTCATTCACTGTCATCCCTTCGCTCTGACTGCCGCCAGTGGTCTGAATGTGAGGGGGGTATAACCAGTGCTGTATTAAAGCAACCAGGACATTTTATCATATCATCATTGACACAGTCTGTAACAAGAAAAACATCCCTTCAGTCCCCTCCAAACCCAAGAAACCTCCCTAGTACTTCTCAAAGACTTATTAAGAAGAAACAGGGTTATTAAAGAAACTTGTGGTGGGTCCAAGGCCTTTCTCACAATCCAGGCAGCATGCTGGGGATTTCTTCAACTTCAAATATGTAAATCACAAGTTCTATTATTTCATGGATTAGGTGAATACAGGCACACAAAGGAAGATTTCAACAATATCTCATGATTTTTCTCCTCTTTGCCCATTTTGAGTAAGGTTAATCAACCCAATACCACCTTGCATCCTAGCAGAGCTTATGAACATGAACCACAAAGAAACTCCTACCTTGGATTAATCTTTGCTTCTTCCATCATTTTCTTGAAATCCTCCTTGGCCTGCATTATTTTATTTTTCTTCTCCTTGCGCTCCTCCTCTGCTCGAGTTTTCACATACTGATCAAACACCTACAGAAACACCAGTCACCCACAGCAAACACACAAGTGACACACAGAAGCTCTAGGGACAAGGGAGGAAAAATCCCACTTCTTCCCTTCTCTCTGGTTTCCTTTCCTCTCACCACAGAAGAGGCAGAAATCTTAGAGACACTTTGCATTTCAATATGGAAGTGATCCAGGGCGCTGCACATGCAGGGTGCTGTACCTAACACACCATCTGAGACCTGGGAAGAAGTTCCTTACACATTCCAGTTAACATTTTCCTGAGTCCCATGTTTCAGACATTTCCCATGCTCTTGAAGCTTTCCATTTCTCCACATTCAGTCAAAGAAAAGCTGGTGAACTGAGAACTTGCTTAACAATAAAAATGCACTTTAGGCTTCCCCCCAAACATCTTTTTCAAAGAAAATAGCTAGATTGCTTATTGTGCCAACACTCTGACAAGATACTGATGACTCTCATTGCTTCATTCAGGTTTCAGCAGTGCTCTGTAGACACACAACTTACACTGTGTTAAAATATGAGACCTTCCAACCACAGGAAATAAAGACTACCAGCACTTTCCCTTGCTGGTTTCTTCCATTTCCAGACAAACCCTAATCCTGACAAATATCCCTAGCATCACTAATTAGTCTGAAAGGTTTGTAGAAACAAAGACTGAGGATTCAGATAAACCTGTAGTAGCTGTGTCTGCATGGGAAGTGAATTTAACTATTTCACCTGTTTCCTTTCTTTTGGGTTGAGCAGCAAGTAACGAGGATCAAACACGATCTTGTGCAGCTCCTTCTCCCATGTTGAAAAGGCAGAGACCTTTAATTAAATGAAGACCAATATACAAATTATACAGCAGTTTTACAGTTTTCCTTGAAAACACTAAGATGTGATGAAAAGAGGGAACCAAACTCATCCTGGAGTTTTCATCACTAATGGATGACAGAGGCTGTCATAGACAATTTCAACATCAATTTATTCTGAAAACTTCTAAAGGATAATACACACTTATTTACTACTGCTGTGTGACATTAAAAATAAAATGTATATCAAAAGAGAGCCTTAAGAAGCTGTGTTCCATAGGCAGCTGGAACCACTTCCATTTTTTAGTTACTATCCAAATTTATATTCAACTAGTTTAATTTATCAAAATTGATTGACATCAAGTAGATTTCTTTAGTTAACTAAAAACAAAAAGTCTCCCATTTAAGGACAAGACTGTACAGACTGGAGTGGAAGTCGCTGCTTTTCTCAGTAGGAACCTCCCTCTCCCCCTCCTCACACACACACACACAGCTCTGATCTGACCCTCCCTCTCCCCCTCCTCACACACACACAGTTCTAATCTGACCCTCCCTCTCCCCCTCCTCACACACAGCTCTGATCTGACCCTCCCTCTCCCCCTCCTCACACACNTCTGCCCCTCGCTCGCCCCCTCGTCACACACACACACAGTTCTGATCTGACCCTCCCTCTCCCCCTCCTCACACACACACAGGTTTCTGACCCCTCTTTCCAGCAGCATGTCCTTGAACTGCTTCATCCGAGCCTCCAGTGGGACAATGGCTCTCTCTCGAGCAGCTTTAATCTCAGCCTCCATAGCAGCCTCCTTCTCAGAATCAATGTCTTTGATATCATCTTTCCTGAAAAAAAAACAAACAAAGCGTAAGTTGAGAAGTAAAATGGCAGCCCTGGAGGTCAGAACCTGAACCATACCAGGACAGGGTAGATATCACTGATAATACCAGAAGAACAGGCTTACAATCCATGAAAGCCATTCTCAGAGGTGGATAGGAATACTTTTACCCCCCAGAACTCAGGAGCCAAGGTATTCCAAGTAACTTCAGTGCCAAAAGATGACTCCAAAGCAATCAGCACAGTCTGGCTGTATTCAAAGGTCTTACCAGACATGCAGTAGATTTTACATCAACAGCACTGATTTTCTAACTTTCTGTTCTGGGCCATAAGGCACTAAGGGAGTTTGTGCAGGTTGGGAACCCCTCACAGTGATACCAAGAATGCTGAGACACAGGTGAGACCTCACCCATCAAAAAGCTTCTGGAGAAGTGTGCTGATTTAGATTTACTAAGAGCAAATACACTTCATCCCAAATAAACCCCCAGCCCTTACTGCTAACAGCTCCAGGATCCTTCCTAAGATGACACAACCACAAATAAAACCACTTCTAAAACAGCTTGTGTCTCATATATCAATTCCAAAAGGCAGACATAAGCCAAACTTGTAAACACTCGTAACAGAGTGAAAATAGAGGAACCACTATGAAAATCTGGGTGGCAGGATATTTTGACAATGAAGTCTTGTGCCCAGAAATTAACAAACAACAGGGGCAAGCTATTTAAGACACGCTCAAAATATTCTTCGGATTTACCAACTAACACCACTTAATTCCATTTCAAATAACTTCCAAAACATTTCCTCTCTGCAAGGGCTTCAGCTATCTCAGGGAAATATCAAATATCTGAGCTGCTGAGCAGCAGAAAAATGAGGACTCTTTTCACCAACCCTGTCTGTTCCATTCTACCCTGCTGGACACAACATACATGGCTCAAGTAACAAACTTCAGTAATTTTACCTACACAGATCACTTGCTATTGAAAAAGCAAAAACTTACTTGCGCTTTTTTATTTTAATAGGCTCATCTTCATTTGCTTCCTCTGCAGCTTCATGCTCTTCTCTAACTGTAACAGATTTCAATAAGACTTTAGATTTTATATTGATGAAAATTTTTAAACTTATGAGTGAAACCTCATGCACAAACCAAGGACAACATGTGCAGCAATTGTGTTCTGACCAAGGGAGAAGACTCATGGTTCTCAGCCACTTTCAGAGAAACACTATAGGAGTTTGGGGACTTCAGCCAACTTGAAATTTAAAATTACAAACACTGAGCTCTTATTTTTAGGGGAAAATAACTCAGGCTAAACAGTCTAGTGAAGCACATTTGGATCTACCTGATTATCTGCACATAGTTCTCCTCCAACTACAAAGCCAACATGTCATCCCAGGACCATTTCCCAGAACTCAGGCCAGAGAGAAATCTCATCTCAGCTGCATTTTGAACATTCTCACTTGGCAGCTATTTCCAAACTCTACTCCAACTGGTGATCTCAAAGTTAACTCCTCTTCTGTGAGAGCCTGTTCGTACATTATGATTAATCTTTTCTGGTCTCTTTCTTATAAAACGAACACAATCCCTTTTTTTAGTCAGTAAAAACTGTGGGGTTCTTCAACCTGCTGGCATATAGCAGAACAATTAACTTTGTTAATATCTACTTTCATCAATGGGCTATCTTTTCTCCAAAGGACTCTGCAATCTGCATTCCACCTTTTCAGTATGTCCTTACGTTTGTGTCACTTATTTAAATGTTGCAAGCTTTGGAAAGCAAAGTGGTAAGTTATATTTATGCTTCCTAAGAAGGCAATAAGATTGCTCTTACTAAGTTTTTTTCCTTCTTCCATTCCCTTTTTGTGAGGAGGTTCTTGGATGATTTTGTCCACATCAGCTCTCCCGATGAGGTCGTCGGGCCGGTCCCACATGGACAGCCGGGTGGTGGGGTTGTAGAAGAACACTCGCTCGTCTCCAGTCCACACCACACACCTGCACGTGGGAGGGAAGCCTGGCATTACCTCCACTCACTGGGCACCAGTTAGGTGTTCATAGACTGAACACGATGGTCACAGGCAGACCCAGCTTCCACTGACTGCACAACCGCCAGACACTGCTACTGCCCAGCTGTGACCCTGCTTTCCTCTGCTGCCAGGTTTGAAAATACAGTAATTGAAATTTGAAACGGAAATTTTACAAATGCAGCACACTAAGAGCATGCTGCCCACACACTGCCACTTGCTCTAACTCCCCAGCAGCAGCAGTGTCAGTCCCACAGCAGCAGTGACCTACCACGGGGTGCCTGGAATTGGGGTGGTGGCCACCGGCTTGGCCTTCTGAGCTGCCTTCTCTTCCTCTGTCATTTCTTCCTCTTTGGGCTCCTCAAGGAAAAAAAAAAGTTTGAGGATCAGGCAATGACAACTGGCTACTTATTTATTACACAGTAACCAACTTGTTTTACTGAAACTATGCTGACAAGCAGCTCACAATGACACCTCATCCATGCCTAGAACAGAAGCACTGGAATTGCAACAACAGCTGCTACTCCAAAACCTCAATTCCAAAACCTCTAAGAATTTAATTAACTTTTGACTTCAGTAAAACCTTACTTAAATAAATACCTTCCTAGATCTGCATGAATCCTGGAAATCCAGGAGGGCCTGGATACAGGTGTAAGGGTACATTTTCTGACAAAGGAATTTTCATTTATTCTTAAAATTAGTTCATTTGAGACACACAATATGAAACAGTGAAAACCTGAAATAACCTCTGTAGTGGAAATCAGCAAACTGGTAACTACCTCAGAAATAAACAAGGTGAGTGGCAGCAAAATCCAGCAACACAATTCTGTGCTTTTGCCTATTAAACCACATTGAAGTTCATAGAAATCAGGATAAAAGTTTTAATTTTTTTTAAACACCCCTTTGTATCCTCAAAAACTATGCTGTTCACCACAGCAAAATGCCTCCAAAAGGAGAAGTTACTTTTGTTACTGGAAACACTACTGCCCTTTCTAGGACACGTGCTCCTAACAGCCTCAACTTAGCAGTTACAGCACAGGGGAACGTGTGAGCTTTGTGTCAAACTGATCAAAATAATGAAGCAAAGACGTAGAGAAAAAACTATTAAATATTTCCAACACTCAGGACAAGTTGCATTTTCTGAGTACCATAAAATCAGTGAGAGAACACCACATCTGTGTAATAAGCTAACCTCTGTCCCATGCTCTTACTAACTTACTTACTAACTGACATATTATGTATATTTCTTTTGAATGTTCTTCTTTCCTTATGTAAAAAAATTAAAGAAAGAAATATCTGAGTCCAGAAAGGGAGGCTTTCAAGTCCCCTCAGGGATTTAGGAACTTGAATTAGTTGGCATTAACCATGGCTCCTGCCAACCTGCCTGGGCTAAGATGCAGCCAAAGCAGAGGAATGTGAGACTTCAGACTGGTTTTGGGTTCAAGGTCTTTTACCTCCTTTATCAGTTCTTTTATAGGTTCTTCTTTAGACTCTTCTTCTTCTGTCTCCATTGGTAAAGGCTCCTCCGAGGGTTCTTTAATTGGCTCTTTGACCTTTTCTTCCATTTTTTCTAAATAAAGATTACAGTCTTCTTGAGGATTATTAAGAAACCACTATAGAACCACAACAAATTTCTTTTTATTGGTATAATTTTCCAGATACAACACCAACCCAAAGCTTCTTTTCAATATATTCCCACCACTCTCTGTCTCTCATGAGCTTTACAATGTCTGCTTATAAAGTGGTAGTTATCTCCTGTGCCAAGATCTACTTGGTACTGGAAAATGAAATCTTGTGAGGCAGCTATTATACTAAAAGGCTGACTGAAGGGTACTAACAGAAATGCTAAATCAATAATAATTCTTGACCAACAGTGCAACACTGAAGGCCACTTTCACATTTTAAATGCTACGGACAAAAAAAAAAAAAAAAAAAAAAAAAAAAAAAAAAAAAAAAAAAAAAAAAAAAAAAAAAAAATCAGAGACAATGCAGAACCACCTGGGGATTTCTCTGCACTCATTTACAAAAAGTATTAAACATATAATCTTCTCTCAGCAAAATTAGTATTTGCTGTCTTGGACACTTTCATATCAGTACAAAGACCTATTATTTAACCTGATTTGTTAGGAAGATGAGCATTAATTGAACCAATAGCGTAAGTGTCCTGCATTTGTCTAAACAAAGACTTCTTGTAACTAAAAATTCAGGAAACAATAAAAGGCATAACTGTTTGGATTTTCTTTCTTAAAAGACTTTACAAACTCAGTAAGAGCCACAGGACTTTTGCTCCTTCCTCCTTATTTATGATACAAGAGCAATTTCCCTCCATGTAACACCACCCATGGATCTAATGTGCATTGACATGAACACAACGTAGGGATGTGGACAGGGGCAGGTGACATTATTTTACTTCGTACTCTAAATCTATCTATACATTTAGTTTTTCAAGATCTGAAATTCAGCACAATGATCTTCATTTTTTCCTGGTCTATAGCCCTTAGTATGACTGACTTTTCCCCTCAATTCCCCTCACTTTCTGTCTGCAGCTGGAACCTTCTCCAACACAGTGCAGGGGAGGTACTCACTGCACAGGAACATGCATTTGGAACTCTAGAACCAAACACTCTCACAGTACAGTGGGAAACATGTGCAACTTTCAGACTGAAGACCAACTCATGTGGATCTTTACAATCAGAACTTCAGAACATTCTTCAGGGAGATCAGGGATTGAAATATCCCCGCTCGCACTTTGACACACAACCACTGATGCTCTGAGCCGTGTTCCCAATAAAGCTATAGTAAAAAAAAACCAAAAAACCCCAAAGTACCTTTCTCTTTCAGTTCTTGGGGTTTTTCCCACGTGGACTCCAGAGTCCTGTTGTTGTAGTAGTAGGTCTTTCCATCTGCAGTTTTGTACTCTGTCCACTCGGAGACGGCGGCTCCGGCCAGCGAGGCGGGCGAGGCGGCGATGGCCACCTGGGGGTGGATCATGGGCACGATGGGGGGGGCCATGCCCGGCAGCACTCCTGGCACAGGGAACAAGGAACAAGGCAAGGGCACAGTGAGCGACCAGCCAGGGCCTGAGGAACATCATCTAACACCCTACTGACTTAACTCGCAAATATTCAACCCGTAGAAATAAACAGAAGGATTGTTTTCAAAGTTAAATTGGAATGCAAGGCATTGTTACCAAATTTCCTTCCTGCGTTCTGCAATCAGTAGTGCCCATTACCAGGCAAATTTGATTTTAATTAATTTGTGTAATTCTGCAAAGCACAAAGCTTGTTAGCTTTTAGATATTTATTCTACTATTTTAAAATTAGGCTCTCTATTTATGAGAAAAGTCTTTATCAGATGCCTGCAGCAAATAATTGGGGTTAAGTCTACCCCACTGCTTAATTATGCTGCCATTGTACAAGATATTCCTATCGCTCTTTAAAAAGGCAAGAGTGGATTGAATTTGAGCCATAGAACATAGAACTCTGATAAATCTTAAATACTGGCATTAATTCAGAGCCTTGGATAAAACCTGATGAGAATGAAACAGTAGCAGATTGTTGGGTTTGTTGAAAAAAACCCATTTTATTGAAATCCTAAAGCAAAATGGGAAGTAAATATACAAAGATAAGAAAGCCAGAACGCTGCAGCATCCTATTATCTCCCCATTCACCCCAACAAACTGAGTATAATGAACAGATTTGGAATGACAAGTTCTAGAACAACCAATTGGATAGGATTGGAACTTCAAGATCATAAACGTGAGCCTTTAACATTGAAAAAGTCTCGTTTTCAGTAACAGAAATCACACATTACACATTGCCATAACGTGTTCTCAGCAAGTGACTATTGGTAAATCCACAACTTGAAATATGGAAGTTCACACTCAGACACACAGACACGCACACAACATGCGAGCACAGCCAGCCACTGCACACGTGGAGCAGGAAAACAAAAATCCACACAAGAAACTAGGAACTAAGTATGGGCATGAGAGTCACAGTCATTACAGAACTCAATGGTTACAGAAAACTGTACGGGAGTTTGGGTACAGAATAAGCTGACACTAACAGTTACTTGGGGAAGTTATCTCCTGACCAAATATGATACTTCATTTATACTGGCTTTGAAAAGAAAGTATATGTAATCATTCAAGTGAGGAAGCAAATAAAGAAATAAAAGAAACAACCACATTCACTACCATGCCAACTTACAGACAAAACGAACTAGGATGGGTTTGGAAATTACCGGTCTTGGTGGTAGCGACTGTCTTTACATACGGGCAGCTGACTATTTGCATCATTGCTACACCTGCAAAACGGATAGGAAGCATGTTGGAAAGCTGCCATGGGATGTCAGCTACCACGGGGCGCTACGGACCTCCTGCCACAATTTGGAATGCCATTTGCAGCTGGCAGAGAAGAAGCCTTCCAGCAAGAAAATGTGAATTACTTTTGCTCCAACATTTTATGCCAGATCGAATATAAAACTAATTTTAAGCTGCAGCAACAGTCTCTGCCTATGTTAAACCAGCTGCTTAGCAAATTATTGGGATGTCATTAAAAAGAAAAAATGTATTTCAGTGAAGACTCAGGGGTTTAAGTTCATCCAAGGGGGAATGCAGCTCCCCTTGTAGGGCAGCACCACAGGAAAATATCCCACTACTGGGGCTGCTTGCACAGGCAGCCTCTGCTGGGACAGACCTGTGGGGAGCAGCAGCACAATGAAACTTGCAGGCTTGGAGCTTCCCAGTCTGCTGCTGCAGTTAGAGAGCAGAGTAAGGGTAAAGGACAGGTCTGAACTAATCAGAGCAGCAAGGCAGGGCAGGGTGGACAGCCAAGTGCAACCCAGGGGGAAAGCAGAGGGTACCAGGGCAATTACAGCAAGGTTGGAGGTGAAAGAAAGGGGTAAAAGAAATCAAAGCAATGAAGCTGCAGACAGAGGTACACAAAGCTGCACTAGGCCAGGGGCATTTTCTTTATTTTTCATTATCAAGAATGGCATGAGCTGAAAATGCTTTAAAAGCCAAAACTCGCCCTGAGAGGGGTGGCACCATGCACTGGTCTGCTCTCCAGCTCAGTAGAAAATGACAGAAAAAGGCACAAAAAGGTGAGCAGCTCATCCTCTTTGATCAGATCAAAATCAGTGGGAAATCAGACAAGGCTGAGGGGAATGCATTTCCAAAACCTCCATTTGGGGTGTAGAAGACAACTGTAGAAGTGCTCTCTGACTGGTCCAGTCTGGATGCTCAGAAACTGAAACACTTCCCTTCAAAAGTTGAAATTCATCATGTGAGTGGGAAATGCTCCAGTGGAAAGTGAAATTAAACCCCTGTTTAAAATCAAAGTAGTTTCTGGATTTGTTAATTAGAGATCTAGTATTCAAAGCATACATGAATACTGCCAATTTATTTGAAAATAAATTTGTGAGAAGACAGAATTGTAATGTTTTCTAAAAATAATTTCAATGAGAGAATTGCAACTAGTTTTATTTTTAAAAGTATTGAATTGAGACATAAAAACATTGACTCAAACAGCACTGATTGAAGTGTTTGTCTAAACTGGAAGGGTGGTCATGTTATGTACTTGACAACGGATCTGAAAATTCGTTTTGTTAAGGAAGTTACAGCATGTCTCCAACGTGAGTCAGTACAAATAACACTGTCTGGGGATTGCTGGAGTTAGGGATGCTGCAGCACAGGTTAGACTGAGCAAACACCCAAGCTGTTTCTGCTGCCAAGGTCATTCCCAAACATAAAACTGACTTAAAACATAGGAATTGAGAGAAAGCAGACTTACTTTTTAAGATCTGAGATTATGGGATGTAACTAATGAACTCTTCCATTAGTCCTTCCTACTACAGTTTAACACAGAGATTAACTTTGACATCACTTGACAGTGGTATTGTTCAGCTCTGTCCCTGTAACTTCAAACCCTCTGGCTGATATCACACCAGGTGCTGAAAGCCCCAAACACCTACAGCCTACCTGCATAAGACCTCCTGACCTCACTGATACTGTCTTGAAGTAATTTGACTTCTATTCTGTTTCTCTTTATTGTAAAATATTTTACAGTTTTCCTTTTCTTTTACCGTGTTTCGAAACCATCACAACCAACTCAAGTCAGAATCAGCTGAAAGAAGCTGACAGATTTCATCCTGTAACTAAGCAAACCCACAAATCAGACCCACTAGTGGAAGCAGCACTGTGCTGCCAGGTGTCCTTCCCACATGCTATGGGCTCCACCTACAGCCCAGCTCACAGGCAGAACTGGTCAGAGCCAACACTTCTTACCAGGGAACTTCTGAAAAAAATCACTTTCAAAAATGAGTTTCAGGAGACTGATGTTCCTACTTTGTCTTTGCTCCTGTACTGCACTACTCTCAAAACTTTTTGATTGAGAGCTCACAATAAAGCCCAACCTGGGCATACACCCAGAATCTCCATTTCCACTGGCACTCTTCTCCACTCTTCTGACCATCCCATTTTACCCAACAGGTCACACTTGTGCAGATTATGTCCCTCACAGTGTGTAAAGACCCTTCATTCCACGCTGGTCCCTTGCTGGCAAGGTTAAACATGGCAATTGAGAGCATTCAGCCAATCACCTTTAAGGCTTAACTGTTTTGATTGTTCTTCCAAACTTCATCAATGAACAGATTTCTTTCTCCTACCCTTCATTTGTTTGTTATTCAGACTGGAATACCACCTTCAGAATATGTTTCCTGGTTTAAACCAACGAGTACTTCACTGTTATTTCCTTTTCAGTCCAATACAGATTAAAGTAGCTCTGCCCAGTTATTTTAGAACTATTCTAAAAGCAGAGGCAGCTAAAAGCTGGTGCTCTCTTCTAGCCAGCACTTTAACTGCCTTCAGGCTTTTTCTCTTATCAAAGGAGTGTTCTGAAGGGTTACTTTTCATCCATCCAGTGCAGTGGGAAGGTGAAGGCCTCCCTCCATATCCACTGAGTTGCTGTATTAGGAGGACAGCAGGAAGGTCCCCTCACTCAGCTTGTACAGAGAGCCAGAAACACGAAGATGCTGCTCAGAGCTGCTTCTTTGTCTTTTTAGATCTGAAACTAACTTGCACCCAATACAACTGCAAACTCCAACCTCCCTTTGCAACACAAAATCATCAGTTCCTGGTGTATGTTTAGTACCACTGTGCACTGGAACACATCAATTTTGTATCAGAACAGGAACTCAGTGGTATCCATGCAAGTGAAGCTTGGTGTGTGAGTGCTAAGTGTCATTAGTGATCTCCTGGGAGCTTCTCTGCAACAACTACAGACAGTGAGTCCAACATTTCACCAGCCTAAAATTCCTTCCTTAGGTATCTAAATATTTAATAAAAATTTAAGAAACTGATTTATCCAGAAGACGTGTGCTGCCATCTAAGGTTCCTTCTCTATGTTCTTTAAACCTAAAGCCTGTGGATAACGACACCCTGAGGCATCCTAAATGCCTCATTATGGTCCTCAGGTCACACCTCAGCACTCAGCATCCCACCCAATGGCTGCAGCCTAAGAGAACTGGGAACACCTGATTTCCCTGGGGTCATGATTTCCATGGTAATTCTTCCTGCTCATCCGTGTCCTAGTGAATACTTATGCACAAGACTTAAGGTCTAAATCAAGTAAGTAGAAAAAAATTAAAGCAATATTTACTATTGCAATTAGTAAAATATAGTGCTCAATATTCTCATTTAAACATTACATGTTTAAATGCAGCTGTTTTCTGCAAAGTATAGCAAAGAACTAGAAGTCCAAAAAATATATGTTCTTTGTTAATTAAAAAGTCTGTCTGCTAACCCTGAATTCTTTCAGAGATACTCTGAGGAGAGGATCCAGGCAAGTTCTGTACACAGTGGACACATGAGTGCAAACAACTGACAACATGGACATGTAGCAGACAAGACAATTACAGTTTGCCAATTTACCTGGAAGTGGAATAGGCATGCCAGGAAGGGGGACACGAAATGGAGGTACCATTACTGGTGGAAAAGCAGGAATTGCTGCAGTTGGTTGAGGTACTGCATGAGGAACTGCAGGAGGCAATGTCTGTGGGACTGGCTGGGGTACAGTCTGCACAGGTGTAGCAGAAGGAGCAGAGGTTGAAACACTGACTGATGGTGTGGCAACTGAAACACCCGAACTCGGGGTCTGGTCTTGTGTGGTAGGTGCTGATAAAAAAACACAAAGAACACCTTGTATCTTAGACACTGCAATAAACTGCTGCAAACATACTGGCGCTCTGTTTCCCGGTGTAGCAGGTATGCTCAGATATAACCAGCAGGAAGACACTCCTGCACAAAATATACTCTGCCTTCTCTGGAACATTAAATATTCACAAAGAAAGTCCATTTCCAATTTTAATTTGTCCCATTCTTCACACCTAACATGTCTCTACAGCAGTAGCTGGGCTGTATCAAAGGACAAACACAGGCTGAAATGAGGTTCTATTCTGTTCAGAGAAACAGAAAAAGAACACTACAGCAAGTTTCCAATGGCAACAGGCTGTCCTTGTGTTACATGAACACAGGTTCTGCTTTTAACAGCAGCAGCACATGCATGACAGCTGTCTGCCTTAAACTATGCTGGGCTTTGCCCCCAGAACAGGAAAATGTCAATAAAAATGTGTAAATAGGCAAGGAAAAGGAAAATGCTGTTCTTCAAAAGCTGCAAGAGTTTTCTTGATCTTTAGTGCCTCCCAGCAGGAAAACACACAACTGGCATGCAGTTCTATAATCCTTGCAGCATGACTGGTTTCAATTTCAAATTGTTTTAATTGGGAGCAAACAGTCTCATAGCACAGGCCAACAGGAACTTGAGACAAGTTTGCTTAAACTTGTAAACTCACTCTGTAAGATTTGGTGCAGAGGAGAAGAGAAAAAGAAAAAAAAATAAAGAAACCACACCACTTTACAGCCATATTCCAATGGGCACACCGTGCACTTCCTATTGCTACCAGAAACATTCCAAACAACATACCAGTATTAGCATATTTAAATAAAGATTTCTGATCTTTCAATAAGCGTTTCAGAAAGGGTGAAAGTTCTTAGCAGTGCCTAACATTTAGGGAAACAGAGCAGACAGTCAGTATGTGATTTGTAAGACCTAAGTCAAATCAGTACGAGGCAAGAATGAAGCTCAGCCGAAGTCCCAGGGTTTTTTTACAGGCCAAGTCTAAGAGTTATAAAATTATTTTAAACTATAAAATTTCATCGCCTAGGCACAGACACCAACAATAACAGTTCTTGAAAGCAAAGACAAAGTTTAGCAGATAGAACAGGTAGAAGTGGAACAGATTGTCAGCATTCAACATTAGGAAATTCAACTTCAGAGAAGGTGCATAAAGTGCTGCTCCCAAAGCATGGCTGCTCTCCCCAGCCTGACACTGGGTCAGGAGTGAACATTTACCTCCCACCTGATCTGTTACTCAGCACAACAGTTAGAGCAGACCATAGTTCAACACAGAGAATTAACACCATACTGAGTTACCCTTCAAATTGAACAAAAGCCCTAAAATGCTTTCAGCAATACAAGTTCTTTGCTGCTCTAAGGACATGTCCTCCCTCCAGCCTACACAAAAGCAGAATTCGAGAATTACCTAAATCTGACTCCTTTTCACACACTGATTCTGAAGTTCAGGTTAAATGGTGAGTTAAGTTTGACTTGTCTCACCTGTTACAGGAAAAAGATGAATCCCAGAGAATGCAGCTCTACCCCACAGCAGGAGCTGGGACAGTTCACCTCCTGCACTCTCTCTGGCCTGGCTCAACACACACGTCTGAGCCAGTGCAGCTATGCCCAATGTCCCATGCCAGATTCCTGCTCAGCACCAATGCTGTCTGTGGCCCTGCATGCAAGACAGGACAAGCTCTGAGCTGCTCCTTCCCCTCTACACCTCACTCTGGGCATAGGGACTGACCTCCCTCACTGGCTGCTGTTGACACACTCACAAAAAACAGACCCACAGTACCTAACACACACCTCTATCAATGTGCCTGGGCAGCACACGTGTGCCAAAGTGCAGTGCAAACCACGCTGCTGTGTGCACAGCCATGCATTTATGTGCATGCTGCATAAATTCAGTCCCCCTTCCTTAGCTGGAAAAGC